>PVIC010049487.1:0-13061 GCA_004025085.1 Thryonomys swinderianus | reverse complement strand
TTTGTGTTCCAGTAAATGCATATAACATATTTTGATATTTTCATCCCTAGAATTCACTCTCCCTGGATCTTTTTTATCTCTAGAAATCTGTTGTTCTCTCCCTCATTCTCTCTCCCTCTCTCTTTTTCTCTCTGATGCTCTCTTTCTCTTTTATATGGCTCATACCAGAGGAAACACAGTATTTAACTTTTTGAGTCTAGCTTATTTTCCTTAGCATGATGGTCTCAGATTTGATCCATTTCTCTGCAAATGACATTATTTCATCATTTTAATGACTGAATAATGTTCCATTGTATATAGAGACCACATTATCTCTATCCATTCATCTGTTGTTGGCTATCTAGGCTATTTTTTTACAGCTTAGCTATTGTGAAATTTTCAGTAATAAATGTGAATATGCCTATGTCACTATGATAGGCTGTGTTTAATTCTTTTGGATATCTAGTAAGGAGTGGATAGTTCCCCTGATGGTTGTACTAGTTTCCAACAGTGCAGAACGGTCCTGGTCTCTGGTTCCCCTCGGGCACACGTTCCTGTTTGTTTTTATGACAGCAGCTACTCTGCCCGAGGTGAGGCAGAAGTTCTGTACTGTTTTGGCACTTTGTACTTCTTTTGAGCGACGTCTATTCAGTGCTTTTCCTTGATTATGGATTGGCTTATTTGGTGTTTTTTTGTAAAAGCTATCTTGACTAATACTGCTGAGAACGTGGATGCACAAGCTTTGTGTGGAAGATTATTAATTTTGTAAATTAGAAAATTATTTCATTAGTGTATATTTGCAGTGCATAATGACACTATTCACCGTATGGGTTTGGTACATGTACATGACACATTTAGATCTTTCTGTCTCCCCTTTCCCTTATCCCTATCTCTTGGGTCCTTTCTCATTTACAAAAGATCTATCTCCCTGTTTCCTATTACCTATCTTGTCAATCTTTTTACACGCTATGATGTTAGAGTTTCAGTGTACTTTGCGGTTATTATTCTTAACTCTCTTTATAAAATAGATTGTAAAATTTCTTTCATTTTTTAATTGTAGCTTTATTGAGGGATGATTGACAAGTAGAACTTATATACTTTATGGTGCAAAACGTTAAATGTGCTAAATATGTATACTATTACCATGATCATGCAAATTCATATATTAATCATGCACATAACTCGTTTTTGTGGTGAGAATATTTTAAAAATTGTAAATTGCAAGTATATAATAGATTATTGTTAACCACACTATGCTTCAGGTTTCAAGAACTCATGCATCTTTTAACAAAAGATTTGTGTCCTTTGATCTATATGTAATCCCAATATTCACCATTTACTATCTGTAACTGGGCATTCAACTTTTTGGGGGGGAATTCCACATTTAAATGAGATTATTTGTCCTTCTGTGACTGGCTTACTTCATTTAGCATAATGCCTTAGGTTTTGTCTGTGTTATTGCACATGGAAGATTTCCTTTTTTAAGTAAGTCAGAATAATATTCAATTATGTGTGTGTATATGTGTAGTACTGTCACATTTTATTTATCCATTCATCTGTTTATGAATACTTAGGTTGTTTCCATATCTTGGCTATTGTGAATAATGCTGCAAAGAACATGGAGTCTAGAGATTTCTTCAATGTGCTAATTTATTTCCTTTGGATATATAGTCAGAAGTAGGAATCCTGGATTATATGATAGTTCTAGTTTCAGTCTTTTTTAGGGATTTTTTTTTTTTTTTTTTGAGACAGGGTCTCGCTTTGTAGTTCAGGCTGGCCCTGAGCTCACTATGTAGCCCAGGCAAGCCTCGAACTCAGCAGTCCTCCTGTCTCTGCCTCCTGAGTGCTGGGATTACAGGCGTGAGCCACCACGCCCAGCACTGTGGTATGCGGTATTGATGGTTGGTGGGCATGAGTCTCCACACCCAACATTGTATGTGGTTACCGGGGATCGAACTCAGGACGTTGCACTTGCGAGGCAGGTGCCGGAACCACTGAGCTAAACCTCCGGCCCATTTTTAGGGATTTTTATAATTTTTCACAATGGCTGTGACATTACATTTCAATCAAAAGTGTGAAAGTACTCCCTTTTCTTCACATTTTTATCTTGTGCGTGTGTGTGTGTGTGTGTGTGAGAGAGAGAGGAGAGAGAGAGAGAGAAAGAGAGAGAGAGAGAGAGAGAGAGAGAGAGAGAGAGAGAGAGAGAGAGAGAGAGGAGAGAGAGAGGAGTTATACACCAAGGATTAAATTAATGTCCTTGTGCCTGCCAGGCAGGCATGACACCACTGAGCTTAATTCCAGGCCCTACTTTTTGACTTTTCAATAATAGCTATCTTAGCAGTTATAGGGTGATATCGCATAATAGTTTGCAATAGTTTGACTTGCATTTTCCTGCTGGTTAGTGATGTGGAACATCATTTCATATACCAATTGGCCATTTGATGTCTTTTTTGGAAAAGTTTTCAGGCCCATTTTTAAATTGCGTCGTCATTGTTACTGCTGTTATTGCTACTGATTTGTATGAGTTCTTTACGTATTTTGGACATTAATCCCTTGTAAATCAGATCATTTGCAAATATTTTCTCCCAATCTGAGTCTTTTCTTTTCTTTTCTTCTCTTCTCTTCTCTTCTCTTCTCTTCTCTTCTCTTCTCTTCTCTTCTCTTCTCTTCTCTTCTCTTCTCTTCTCTTCTTTCTTTCCTTCTTTCTTTCTTTCCTTCTTTCCTTTCTTTCCCTTTCTCTTTTTCTTTCTTTCTCTTTCTTTCCTTCCTTCCTTCCTTCCTTCCTTCCTTCCTTCCTTCCTTCCTTCCTTCCTTCCTTCCTTCTTTCTTTCTTTCTTTCTTTCTTTCTTTCTTTCTTTCTTTCTTTCTTTCTTTCTTTCTTTCTTTCTTTCTTTCTTTCTTTCTTTCTTTCTTTCTTTCTTTCTTTCTTTCTTTCTTTCTTTCTTTCTTTCTTGAGACAGTGTCTCACTTTGTAGTTCAGGCTGGCCCTGAGCTCACTGTGTAGCCCAGGTAAGCCTCAGACTCAGCAATCCCCCTGCCTCTGCCTTCCGAGTGCTGGGATTACAGCCATGAGCTGCCACACCTGGCATTGTGGTGTGTGGTACTATGAATTGAACTCAGGACCTTGGGCTTGCCAGGTAGATGCTGGAACTACTGAGTCAAGTCCCCGGCCCTGTCTTTCATTTTGATTGTTCATTTTGCTGAGCAGAAACTTCAGTTGAACAGTCCCATTTATTTATTTTTATTTTTGCAATCTGTGCTTCTGATGTCATATTCAAAAATTTATTGTGGACATCACTGTCAAGGACCTTTTCTCATATGTTTTCATCCAGGTGATTTTTAGTGTCAGATCGTACATTTAAAGTCTTTAGCTATTTTGATTTGTTTTTATATATGGAGAAGAGAAAAGTCCTATATTATTACTGTGATGCATGTGGGTATTTGTTATTCCTGAAGCCATGTATGGAAGAGTCTACCCTCTCATCTTTGTGATTTCTTGGCACCTTTTTTGACAGCTAGGTAACTGGGTATGTGTGGATTTATTTCTAGTCTCTCTGTTCTCTTCTGTTTCTCATCAAAGTGCCTTGTGCCCGTTGCATGCCATGTTGGTTCCTATGTTACTTCGTAATATACTTTGAGGTCAGGAAGTGTGATTACTCCAGCTTTGTTTTTCTTGCTTCAGATTTCTTTAGCTATTTGAAGTCTCTAGTGGTTCCGTGTATATTTCAGTATTGTTTTTTCTGCCTCTGAGAATAATTGTGACATTTGGAACTTTGATAGGGATCTTACTGAATCTGTGGAGAGATATAGATGGCATGGTTGTTTTGGCAGTATAATATCTTCTAACCGATCAAGTGGAATAGTTTTCTATTCATTTGTGTGTTTTATAATGTCCTTCCTCAACATTTTATAGTTTTTAATGCATAGATTTTTTATCCTCTTGTCGTTTTTTTTTTTTTGAGTAGGAAAATTTTATTGAGAGAGAGAAAGCTTCTGCCTTAAGAGAGACAGGAGGGGGAACCTGGAAAGTGGGTAACCCTTTTTACCCTCTTGTTTTAATTTATTCTTAGGTAATTTATTCTTAGGTATTTTTCATGCTATGGCAAATGGATTTTACAAATTTTCTTTTCAGAAAATTAATTGGTAGTATATAGAAATGAACTGACTTGTATGCTGATTTTGTGTCCTGCAACTTTATTAGGTTTATTAGTTCTAAATTCTTTGTGTGGAATCAGTTTTTGCCATTGTTTTCAGGAAGGAGAAAATTCATGCCTTAGATTTATTTTCATGATTTTGATTAACTGTAAAATGTATCCTTGGGAGGATGTGTGTAGTTAGCAGAATTATGAGTTAGAATATTTTGAGACTTTTCTAAATCCAACTAAACATCTTATGATTATCATAATCGTTTCATATATATTCATGTTTGTTTTGAGTATTGTGTTCTTCCTGAGCAAATCAGGATGTTGGACACTTCTGCATTTACTTTTTAACATAGGTAGCTATTTATAGGCTTTTCATATTGTAAAACAAAGCCATTTAAGTTTGATATGAGAATAAATAACAAGATCTGAAAATATATATATTACTACAATAAATTACTGTTTCTATGAGTGTCATATAGGTTAAAACTTAAAGTGGGAAAAATAGAAATTCTCAAAGTGAAACCATAACCTATAAATATATAATTTTTTCTGTTAAATAATAAATAGCTGGATTACTTAAAAGCCACTGTGAAAAGAACTTCTAGTGATTTGGAGGCTTTGAGGAAAAATATTTCTAAAACAAAGAAAGACAGTCAAGAAAAAAAACAAAGGTAAGAAAAAAATCTATTTAAATGATATTTTTACTATCTCTAGAAAATTATTATAAACTTAAACTGTATTATGTTAAATAATTGCAATATTATAACTACTGCATTATTAAAGTTCAACATTTACTGGCTTTTTATCACAAAAACTCGAGAAATATTTTTATTATTTTTAGATATATTGTGATAATGAAAAAGTTTATAGCAGAAAAAATTTCTAATGACATAAAGATGTTTTAGAATAAACTCTTGTTTCCATTAAATACTTTCTATTCATGCTTTCTATCTTTGCCTCTATCTTTTCCCTATCTAGATTACAGAAAATTAAAAATCATAATGAAGTCATTCGAGAAAGATTAAAACAGACAACTGAGAAAACCTTGTCCATGGAAGAGAAAGCCACCAATTCAGAAGATAAGCTAAAAGAAGAGGAAAAGCGTGTAAAGGTCAAATTTACATTTGATTTTCAAAACTTATGACAAACTTACCAGGAGTGAAATAGACTCTTCCTAATCTGAGGTTGGCAAAAATTGTTAAGATATTCCCTTGCATTTTTAGCATTTAACTTTAGAGTCTTCTTTTTAAGGCAGCCTTTCAACCACGCCCTGTGTTCTATTCCTTCCCAGGGTCTATTCCTTTCCCTGCTATCCATGGATATATTACATATAGATCTTGAAAACTGTCTTTGTTTTACATCTGATTTCTACCTGATTATCATTTTATTTTATTTTAGTTTATGACTAAATTCTTCTGCTGGGGCTGAGATAGGAGAATCATAAGTTTTAGCTCAGCCTTGCAAAGTTGGTGACTTAGCGAGACCTGGTCTCAAAACTAAGATGACCAAAGGGGCTCTGTCTATGGGTTAAGTCCCCAGTAATATGAACACTCCTTATCTATATCTCATCATCTGTTGTATATTTAGCCCTTATAGTTTGGCATCATGTTTTGGCAAATGGGCTCCAAAATATATTTTAAGTATGTACTTTATTAACTATCCAGGCAGCCTATTGTACCCCAATCTCTGGTGTCATGGCAGCATTGAAGCAAATTTTTGAGAAACTCAAAAAAGGTTGCTTCACCATTTTCTCTTTGAAAACTTCAGAGTGATCTTTTAGTGTGACATATCACAGTAGGAACTACTTTCTTTTACTCTGTTTTGGACAGAGGAGGAAGAAGAAGGAACAATTTAAGATGTGAACGCAGTATCTGAATATTTTATGAGGCTTAATATATAAACTACGGCTCTATCTTTATTTGGTCAGAGTTCAAGTTCTTTAGTGTGTTGTCAAATTCTCCAGTAAAGAATCCATGCAGCATTCTTAACTTCTGTGGTGTCTGAGTCTAAATACATGTTTTTTAAAAATTGTGTTTTTCTCCCTTACAAGCATGATTGTCTATGGCACGTGAGCTGGGATAATATTAGAGCTTACTAGAAATGTTTTAGAAGTTATTAGAAAGAGTCACATGAATTAAACTTTTTCATCACAGAGAATAAAAACATTCTTACATTTTTGAGGAAACTGGCTATGGTAGAAAAAATATTGAGAGGTAATATACTGTTAGCACCATCTACAGCAGGGTTGTTCACCATCTTCATTTTGTTGCTGTTGTTTTTGTTCATTTGGAAAAGGTCAACCCTGTTTCTGGATGGGCTTTTACGTACGACCAAACACGGACTGCCAAACTGCCAAGCCATCTTGTAAAAGGTCTTAAACTCAGTGTCAGTTATCTATTATATGAAAGACAATGCACTGAACATGAGATATTTCTTGATTTGGGAACATTTAAATGGTCAGTGACAAACTGACCTTACTCTTGTCATGTTGAGCTTCATTGGTTGGAAAAGAAAAATATGCTTATTTAGGTATAATAACTTAGAAATCATTTTAATATTTAAAAATGATAACTGTCATTTTATTGGGACAATTATAATCCTAGAATATATTGCTCATGAAGCCTCTAAGTCAAGATCCATCTGTCTCTAGGGGCGGCACTGGAACAGAGGTTTGTCCTTTTTTCCAGAGGGCTACACATGATCAAAACACTGTCTACTGATCTCTTGTGTATCTCTTCTCAATTCTGCAATTAGAAGAATCATGTTAGTATCCACCATGGGATTCAATTCATAGTTTCTCCTCAATTTGTCAGGCATTGAGGAATTGATGGTTCAAATCTGATCATCACTTGATAGCACCCCAAACAAGTTACAGGTTGGGTGATATAATTTGTTCCCTGTTATACCTTCAAACCTCCAATAAACTTTGTGAACTTGCAAGTTGTCTCCAGTGGTTCTCCCCTCCCCCAGTCGTCATCCCCGACTTGAAGCTAGGGAAGTGTGGGATCTCACTAAAATAATAGTCAAGGGCCGGAGATTTAGCTCAGTGGTTCCGGCGCCTGCCTCGCAAGCTCAAGTCCCTGAGTTCGATACCGGTAACCATACACAATGCTGGGTGTAGTGACTCACGCCCACCAGCAATCAGTACCACATACCACAGTGCCAGGCCTGGTGGCTCACTTCTGTAATCCCAGCACTCCGGAGGCAGAAGCAGGAGGATTGCTGAGTTTGAGGCTTGCCTGGGCTACATAGTGAGCTCAGGGCCAGCCTGAACTATAAAGCAAGACCTTGTCTCAAAAAAAAAAAAAAAAAAAAAAAAAAAAAAAAAAAAAAAAAAAAAAAAAAAAAAGACAGTCAAGGTGCATGACCCAGGAGTAGAAAACTAATCCAGTTTATTAAAGTAGAAATTTTTGGAATTTATTGAAATTGTGGGGCATTGTTGGTGGTTTCATTTGTTTATGAGCTCCTAAATTACAGTGTTCATATAAATAAAGATTTCAAGATATTATAATTTCTTTAACCACTATAATTATATAATAATTATGTAATAATATAATAATATAATTATTATTATCATCAGAAAATGGAAGTTCAGTTGAACATAGTGAAAGAGGTGCTGTTTAAGAAACTTCAGGAGTTGCAGACTGAGATGATGAAAGAAAAAGCGCTTGTATCAGAAACTGAAGGAACTCATTCCACTCTGAAGAAGCTCAACAGTCAGTTACATAAATTGGATTTTGAAACCTTAAAACAACAAGAAATTATATACAATCAGGTAGGTGTTACTCGAGTAGATCCATTCCATATGGACTTGTTATAGTTGTGGTAGGCAGGATATCCAGTATCCTAAGAAGACAATCTTTTGGAAATATAGACATGGAAATGTGGGATATGGCCTTAATCAGTAGAAGGGCAGGGAAGCCTTAAAAGCTGTTTGTTTCCTCCATCATAAATAAACAGGCGAGAGGAAAGACAACTACTAGGGGATAATCATGGGGCCCAGAGTAAAACAAAGTAAGTCACGGGCTATCTGAAGCCTACAAATCTGTATATTGATTCTCACTTGTACAAACATAGGTAACCCCTCCCTACCTACTCCCCAGGTCAATAGGGATAACTAGTTTTTTCAATTTTTTCTTTATTTTGTATGTGTGTATGTATGTATGTGTATATATGAATGTATATAATTTTAATTCCCTCATCTAATATTTACCTAGTTTCTTAAACATGCAAATGCTAAACTATTGTTTTAAAAACAATTTATTACAAGTTTTCATGGCTATTTATGACTATCTTCTTTGCTGCCTTTGGAAAATGTACACTCAAAATTCAACATCCGTGTTGAATCTAACATTCACTAAGGTTCTGTGATAGTATGATAACCATCCACTGACTGGTTATATTTTCAGATTATTTCTCTCTCACTATCATGTGCCCTGATTGTTGAAGGATAATTTGTTGTTTCTCCCCTAGTAAAACTTTTATCACGAATTACTGGAGGGCAAAAATTCCTTTCCAAAATAAAGACACTTCAGCCAAATTCAATAAAACATTCATCATTTTTATATTTATATATATGTTTTTAAATTGTTTGTATCTCCTTCTTGACTCCTTTTAAAAACTGCTACAGGACTTTTATGTTCAACAAGTAGAACGAAGAATGTCACGATTAAAAGGAGAGATTAATTCAGAAGAAAAACAACTTCTGGAAGCAAAAGTTGCTAAACTTGAGAAGTCATTGGAAGAGAAAAAGTCTACAGTTGACCTTTTGGAAGCACAGATCAAGAAACTTCATGTAACTTAGCCAAATGATTTTTTTTTATTTTTACGTTTTCAGTATTGAGTTAGTAATGCCCAGTGTCTTTAAGTTAACATGGTCCTAAGACTGCTTTGCTCAATGTGATCTGCGCTGAGTAATGGATGTAGTGTTACCAGTGACAAAGCATTTACTCAGCGATAAATACTGCATTACATGTCTCTACTGTTTTATTTCTTTTAAGATACTATTTATTGGGCTGGAGATTTAGCTCAGTGGTTCCAGCACCTGCCTGGTAAGTGTAAGGTCCTGGGTTCGATCCCCTGATAACCACATACAACAATGCTGGACGTGGTGACTCACTTCTGTAATCCCAGCACTTGGGAGGCAGAGACAGGAGGATTGCTGAGTTTGAAGCTTGCCTAGGCTACATAGTGAGCTGAGGGCCAGCCTTGACTACAAAGTGAGACCCTGTCTCAAAAAAAAAAAGATACTATTTTACAGAGTAGGCCATTTTTCCAGTTACATAGCTAGCACATGGAGAGGAGAGCTAGGGTTTGATCCCCACCTATTTGATGTCAAAATACTCTTAAAGAGTACACTATTTAGAATAGTTTCTACCATGCTAAGTATTTTAATTGTCCCTTAAGGCTGAAGTACATCTGAAGAAAGCTGTTCTTTCATGAGATATTTATTGTCAGTCCACTAATTGCTTAGAATATTTTCAATGACTCTACTCAGGAAGGTGATAATGCTCTTTATCTTTAGGAATTTTATTATGTTTATTATAATATAAAACCTATGTTAAAGTTTACCTGGGAGTATGATTTAGAGAGTGAGAGTGGGGTCCTGGACAGGTGAAAACCTGTAAGGCCTTCAACATTGGTTCTGGCCAGAAAGACTAGTGATGAGTGTCCTCTAGTGGTTATAAATAGAATTCACCTGCATTTTGGAAGGCTGCAAAAGATGAAAGGGTTTTTTTGTTTGTTTGTTTGGTTGTTAAAGTTTTAAGGTGTTAAAATTTTGCTTTGGAGTACTTTATAATTTAAGGAATTTTTATATCTGTTTCTTTGGTTTACTAGAAAAGAACACAAGCTCTGAGATCAGCTAAAACTCATTTTGAAATTCAAGGTTATACCACTACTGCTATGTATTTAAACTGTTACTCATGAGTTATGTGGAAAAGATTTAGTATTACTTTAGGTCATGTAGGAACTAGAAGCAATATATATATACCCCTTTGCATAGTGTCCTTAGATTCTCCATAAGGAGTACTTTTTTTTAAAATCTAGAATGTGAGTTTGATTTTAGAATTAACACCATAGAAGGTGAGGGTGTTTTTAAAAATCTGATCACGCTTCTTTATCCTGGTCTGGGCCATGTCTGCTTTTCTATGATGGGAGCTTATAACTCTTTCTTCTTTAAACAACTCTGATTATTTTTTCTCTCGGACAGTTCAGTGCTGCTCACACCTACCACAACTCTGGCTTTGACAGAACTAAATTAATAGAAGTGCAAGTGAATTTAAAATATATTAAACCTAGTTAAACTATTGAAGGTTTGCTCTTAAGAGGAGCATGAGACTGTAGTCATTTTTTATGCCCTTTCGGGCTACTCCATATTTTATGTGCATAGTCAAGGCTCAGTCCTGCAAGTTGAAAATAGTATTGCATTTTAGTTCTTTTGTTCCAAATATAAATTTGTGAAAGCACTTCTTTATGTCAAAATTATTTCTTTTCTTACTATCTGGCTGCAATCTTAAGTCTTGATGCTTTAGAAAAATATAAGCAATGAGAAAGGCTGAGAAGCATGTGGGATGGGGGTACCTGTGTGCACATGGTATCCTGGGTCTACGAAGTCTTCATTTAGGGAGTAGGTGCACAAACCTTATTCTGGATTTACCACTCAGGTGGGAAAAGGGAAGCAATTTTATATAAGACTGAAAACTGGTATTGGGTACATTTGAGTTATGTGTGTATCTGATAGAATTTGATTTTATCAAATATTTTCTCTCTAGAAATACATAATTATACAATAGCAGCTGGCATTTACATGGCACTTTGGTGTCTAGCATTGTGATACCTATTCTTTGACAATGATTTATTTAGTTCTCAGACAACCAGGGAGGTAAGAACTGTTCTCATCTCCACTTCAGAGGTGAGGAAACAGAAAGAGTAGGGTGCCCTCTAATATCACATGGCATTATACTATTAAGGCCTGGTGGACCTAGAGTTTGTATTGCCAGCCGGGGCCCTGTCTATGTTTTCTGTAATATTTCAGCCACCTAGGAGTTGAACCGAACACTCCAGAATGGTAGTGGTGAGCGCTATAATGAAATAAATGTATGATTCCATGTTGCAAAGGGTGAGCACTTAATAATTTAGGCTGAAATGCAAACAGATACGTTCCCTAGAGTTAGTGAACTTGGACTAAACCTATAACATCCATAGATGATAAAAGAGTTTCTCTGTATCAATGTATATTATATTAGAGCCTTAACACGGTGAGAGATTAAAATATCTGATTATTATAAAATTGAAGCATATTTAATTAAAAGTTATTTGTATTATAGTATATACTTAAATCAGTTGCTATTTTAAACATTTTATGTATATTTTTCCTTTTTACAGAATGATCTTTCCTTTATCAAGGAGTCAAAAAGTAGAATTTGTGATGAAAAGGAATCCCTTTTGACTAAAATAAATGAATTAAACCTTTTTATCAACAACACAGAGAAAGAACTTAATAAAGTCAAAGCTTTTAAACAGGTGCCATAAAAATTATATGCATATATTTTTCAAAGATGTACGTTTTCATGTTCAATGTAGAAAAATTTAAAAGCAGTAAATAACAAGACAGAAAAAAGTCATTTTGATCACTGTACCCCACATGATGTGTTAAAGCCTATTATTTCCTTCTTTTAAAAATTTGTCTTTATATGTTTTATTTTAAAAACTTTAAAATACATGTTCCTAAAACATCAACTACTGTTTAAGAAATAACTCTTAAAGACTTTGTACAAGTATATTGCACAAAGTTAAAACAATTTAAATATTTTCTATCTTTGAGATATATGTTTTTATCTAGTATTTTTCACATATACATCATTGAAGACATATATCATTGAAGAGTTGCTCAATAAATTCCTAGCTTATAATTATGGCTCAGTGGATATTATTGATGGCTCCAAACTATTTTTAAAGCCAAATTTTAAAGTCAGTCCTCTAGAGGTTTAACTAATATACCTTAGTAGCAATATATAAACATTTTGTTTTACTTACTGCCACTGACTCTGATATTTCAATTTACAAAAGTGATGTAATTTAGTAGACATATAATAGTATTCATTGTTTTAATTGGTGATATTTGTTTAAAGATAAAATATAAAACATCTATATCTAAGTAAAAATGTTTATAACATTTTCCCATTATATTATGTCCCATAATATTTTTTGATATCTAGTTTATATTCTTGACCTACTTTTTTCCATTGGGAAATTTGTATTTTCAATTGTTATGTGAAATATTTTCATATTTAATATTATCTCTTATAATCACCATTTTCCCTATTTGACTTTAAATTTTTATTTAGTGTTTTTGTTAAACATCAAATATTTATAATTTTTTCACTTCATAATTTGTATCCTTAGAAACTTCAAAAAGTCAATTTGCCATTTCTAGTAGCTGCATTGATTTCACTACTTACATTGTTTTTTTTATTCACTGTTCATTTTAGAGGGAGGGACTTAACCTTTCTCTATCTGTGTTTATAAAATATCTTATGTAAAGTAAAATCTTATGTCCTGCAGTATTTATTTCTATACTCTTGTGGTACTACTCAGGACTAAATTGCTGTAAAGATATATTTCCATATTATTTTGTGAAATTTAGCTTATAAAAAGTTCATCTGTATAATTTATGTTTCCTAGATATTGTAAATTTAAATTTTAAGAACAACTTTTCCTTTACTTTTTTAGTGAAGCCTGAATTTAAAATCAAACTATATAACATGATTTGCAATAGCTGTACCCCAACCCCTTAAAAGAAAAAATAGAATAATGACTAATTTAAATTTAGCCCTTAAGAAATAGTCAAACTACAAAAATAATATATTCTCAAATTTGGCTTTTATAGCAATACAAATACTTTGATTTGGCATATATTTAAGTACCTGAAAATGC
>PVIC010049486.1:0-13144 GCA_004025085.1 Thryonomys swinderianus | reverse complement strand
CTTCACCTTTGCTAACAACAAAGACTCTGGTCGTCCCACATGCTGTGATGCTTCAAGGCGGAACTACTCCATTGCTGGTGTCTGCGAGGACTATCGAAGGTGTCTGCCCTGCCCACAGGGCTGTTACATTCTGTTACTCTAGAGGTGCTGAATAAAAGGTGTGGTGAGCTGGGGCCTGGGGTCTTTTGCTACCCAGAGTAGCATGGATCAGGCCCAAAATTAGCCTTTCTGAACCTCATTTCTGCCTACTTATTAATTATTATTTCGCCATGTGCCGTTGACTCACAGAAGACTAGAACCTGATGAAAGGTTCTAGTTATGTTCCCTTCCCCAGGTTCCCACAGATGTGTCTGAAAATTATTCATAGCGAGATTCAGCTTATACAGTTTTGGTTAAGTCTTTTTTGGCACCATTATGTGAGCCATTCTTGGTATATCATATCAGAAGTCACAAAATGATGGTTTGCCGTACTATTGGTGATGATCTTTCTTTTAGGAAGTATATATTAAAGTGTTTAAGAAAACATGTACTCAATTTACTCTGAAATTATTCTGAAAAATAATGTGGAAAGAGAGAATGCACATGTAAATATGGTAGTGTGTGAATAGTGGATAGCTCTGAACCAAGAATTCCCTGGATTTCTTTGGAGCACCCTTGTAACTCTTGTAACTCTGTATGTTTAAAATTATTTTAAAGTAAAATTGTTTTAAAATATGACATACTAGAGGCTATCTTGCTTTAAAGGTTGAGGGAAAAATTGATCTGGGGGCAATATTGCTTTGTGTTAAAGGATGCACTTGAAGGTCTTTTTTGCCTAATCCAAGGATTAGAGATTGAGTCAGAGAAGACATAAACTTTTCAGCATATTGAAATGAAAAGGTGATGTTCTTAGCTGGAGAAGCTCACACCTCACTAAGACTTGCACTAGGAGATTTTGGGAAACAATGTCATGGTACTTAGAAGTAGTTTTCATGCAGTTGAAAAACATATCTGCAAATCAGATGGCATGTGTGGTGCTAGAGATATTATGGCCAATAAACAGTTTTTGTGTTCATAGTGATGACATTAGAAAACAAGTCCATGGTTGTGGTTGCTGATGTTCTCTGTCCTGTATTACAATTCCTGTGTGTTTTCTGTGTTCAGTAAAGCAAACAAGCATGGTATAGGATCAGTCTTCAATAAATGATCATCTTGGGGAACAAGGACAAAGTAGACCAGAGGGAATTGAGAAAGCAAGAAGGGATGATGATGACATGGCAGAGATGGCCAAGAGGAATAGCAAGAGGCAGCAAGGAGGATAAAATAGTTTGAAAAACATGAAAGATTATTGGAAAAGACAGTGGGTTTCGAGGCATCCTCTGGAGTTTGAATGGTACTGATTTAGCTATTAAAATGAGGAAATTATAGAACTCTGAAGAACTTGAATATAAGCAGAGAACTAGAGTACATTTTCTACATATGAGTCATATGCAATAAAAGGGTTTTTAAAAAATTATTCAACACTTTATTCAAGTTCAGAGGAGAGGTTTTCTGGACTACTTTTACTGAAACTATTTTTTCTTGTTTTTGTTTTCACTTTGAGGAAGAGTCTCACTATGTAGTCCAGGCTGGCCTCAAACTCCTGGCAATCCTCCTGCCTCTGCTTTCTGAATGCTTCAATCTACAAGCATGTACCATCACAACTGTCAAAACTACTATTAAAATAATGATTTAATGAGACAAAGTTAGCCATTGCAGATGAAGTGGATTACTCAGCCATAAAGAATGATAATTTTTAGTCCTTTATATTCAAATGGATGTACCTTAAGGACAAATTCATAAGTAAAATAAATAGGTCACAGGTGTAAATATCATATCTTTTCTCTGGTATGAGAAACTGTGGATGTAAATGGGTTCTAGAATGCATGACAGATATTGTGACATAGTAAATATTCGAAGGGGAATGGGGTTTAGGGGTAAGTAACAAGGGGAAAGAAAAAATGTGATGGCAAAAATAAGAAAACAGAGCTTATGTACATGGAGTGGGAGTTGTAGGTTGGGTAGGGGAAAGGGAAAAATGAGAAGTAGTGTCATATACTGGTACAAATTCTCAGTGTTGAGTGTGATCATGGTGTGCATATATAATGTACCAATAAAGATTCAAATTTTTAAAAAAGAATAAGAATTAACCTACTGGCCTGTGATTTAACTCAAGTGGTATCACACCTACCTTGGAATCACAAGGGACCAATTTTGATCCCTAGTACTGCCAAAAAAAAACCCCAAAAACCAACCAAACAAACAAACAAAACTTCCTATTTTGCTAATTATGGTTTATGTGCAAAAATAAAGCAGATAAGCAATATGTATTTTTACCATGGGAAGATTATTAATTTGTGGCCATTTTTGAACTTAATGGAATTCCCTTCCAGTATTGAGTAAGTAATTAAGTGAATTTAAGAAGCTCACTTAACAAGTATTCAAATGAATGGTGAAGCTGTACTGTTTCCTGGATGAAGGAAGGTTTCTGCACACACTAAACCTGATACTAGAGGCAGAAAGGGTGAATACTGCTCTCAGTTCAAGGAAGTGAGACTATTTAGAGTCAAGCTAGATATTTATACAATTCAGAGACCACACTCATTTTCTTTGCTAAACTTCTCAGAACTAGAAAACTTAACAGTTTTGCACACACAAAAAAAATGATTCCATGGAAATGAAAATGCATTTTGTCAAAACATCAATGACTATGAGAGACAATTATATTTTTATGTTTTTGAAGTTTAAATATTTATATATACACAGATACAACTGGTGAGATATCAGTCTTGACAGGGTGATTTAATTTTCAAAGTATTAACTGGGTTTAAGAAAAGAACACACCCATGAAAAGCAGCAAAGTATACACAATGTTGTGGTATATGTTACCTTAAGTCATATAACTCGTAAAATACCTAGGAATATGGCTGAATTATGAGAAATGCTTGGATAGTAGGTGAATATACTTAATTATTATCATTGACTAAAAAAACCCCAAAAATCAAAGAGAAACTGTTAGCAATGCCAATCCAGATGAAAATAAGGTACACTCTGGCAGTCCCCAGTGCATAATTTCCTATGATAATTTATTCTGTAATTAAGTATTATTCCTTAATAATTTATTCTGTTATTAAGCAACAACATGGTAGGCATTGTTTCTTTCTCCAAATATTTTCTTATCTCTTTTCTTCTGATGCCTCCCAGTATATCAGATTAAAAAAATAATAAATACTATCTTTCCCACCCCAATCCCTAATCTTCCTTGTAACTAGTCTTAACTGAAAGTCTCCTGAGGAAGCAGAGAAGTAAAGCCTTGTTGGGAGAGACTTTTATTTGAGAAATAATTGAAGTAAAAAATGATGACAGCAAGTATGCGCTGTGTTCCTTTTCTTTCATATGTTGAAGGTCTAATCCTTCATGTAACTATATTCACAGGTAGAGGGTTTAGGAGGCAATTAGGGTTAAATGAGGTCAGGAAGGTGGGGGTCCTAATCCAATAGAACTAGTTTCCTTGTTAGAAAAGAAAGGACTGGGAGGACAGCTAAGTGGTCATGTTACCAGATTCTGGAGGGTCTAGAGTCTCTTTCTAGAGGTGCCTTCTAGATTGTTTCTGTCCTAAACAATGAACCAGTCAAGACAAGAATAAACAGAAATAAGCAGCATCTACACAGCAAACTTGGGCCAAGTGAAAGTAGGAAAAGAAGCATATCCTACAGTGTGAGGGTGAACTACAGTGAGAGGACACATAGCAAAGAGCTTGATTTTGACTGTTCTTTTTGTATAACCACTCCTCAGGCTGATGCCAGGTCTAGGTTGTCTTGTGAAAAAAACCTGCTGGAGTTCTTGCGAGAGGTCTAAGTGCAGGGTTTTTGAACAGTTCTGTGCATACGTCCTGAGATTTTTGTAACTAGCAGGTCATACTTACTTTCTCCTGCCCAGTAGAGTGCCTGATATAGAAATCCCCAGGGTCCATCTCCAGTAACACACACACACACACACACACACACACACACACACACACACACACACACGTACCAAAAAGAAGAGGAAGAAGAAGGAGGAAGAGAAGTAGGAAGAGAAGGAAGAGGAGGAGGAGGAGGAGAGAGTAATGAGGAAGACACACCAGAGAGTTCTCTTTCACAGCATGCACAGAGAAATCACATGAGGATGTAATGACAATGTGACCATCTGCAAGCCAAGAAAAGTGTCTGAGTAGAAACCAGTTCTCACAGTATGTTGACCTTGGCCTTGTGGCCTTGAAAACTCTGAGAAAATAATTTTTTAGTTTTTAAACCACATAGTCAATGGTACTTTGCTATGAAAGCCTGAGCTAATAGTTACACAGATAAAGTTATAAATTCTGGGGGGTTTTCTACCTTTGGAATTACTGAAATGTTTGAGAGAAACAGAATAAACTTATCAGATCTCTGGAAAATTATGAACATTTTACTTAACTAAGGAAATGACCACTAATGCATAGAAAGGAAGTATTTTGGCATTTAAATATACCCCTATTCCATCCCTGTACCAGTGGGGTGGTGAAGTGGAAGAAAACAGTCAACATTTCCACAGTGTTTATAAGGTTCTGGAACAAACAGAGCAAATGTTATTCTAAGAAGTAATGTTTATCTTGACCTATGAGGGATTCACTGCAAAACTGACGCCTGGTACTTGACTTTGTCTCACACAATTCAGACTTTTCTTGCAGTGGAGATGTGTTTATGTCAAGATCCTACCTCAGAAACAATGAAAACAATCCACTGCCAACTGGAATAAAAACCTTCACAAAACAAAAACACCTGGAGCAAACAATGGACACACTGAAATTTGACACACAAAAAGAAATCTAGGCTATGAGATGCTTGCAGGTAAGAAGCAGTTTTGAAGAGTTCCTCTGTAGACCAGCTAAACTAAAATGCTAAACACACAAGTCAAGGAAAGGGTGTGGCTCATAAAAGATTTGAGAAGAATGTATGCTTCACCTCTGTCTGATGTCTAATTTTACAGCAAGAAGGAAGTGAAAGAAAGGGCAACATTACAAGCAACCTGTCTGGGGGTTGAACGAGCTCCCCAATACAGAATCAGTCTCCAAGGACCTGAAGGAAATGTTTTTTGTTTATTTTCTCTTCATCTCTTCCTTTTTTTCATTTCTTGCTTTAAATCTTCATTCTAGGAGTTCAAGGAAATCTCTGTCAAATGACCAGTGACTTCTCAGCTAAAGGAAAGCAAACTCCAGGCTGGGGATGGAGCTCAGTGGTGTAACATATGCCTAGCAAGCATGAGGCCTTGAGCTTGATTTCTGGTACCAAAAAAAGAAAAAAAATAAAGATCAAAAAATGTTTAAAAGGCAAACAAATCTTATGCAGCATTCATGACAATGAATATAAATTTTATACATAAAAATAATTTAGAAAATCACCAAGCAATCATACTATACCTACTGCAATCAACATGAATCCTGAAAAAGGAAGAAAATCTGAGTAACCACATGGTAACATTCGAACTGTGGTACAACATCAAACAGTAATATACGCACAGTGGAAATTCCAGAGGAAAAGAGAGAAAAGGAACAGAAAGACTATTTGGAGAAGTAATGGTTTAAGAATTTTAAACCTGATAAACAAATCTGTACATCTAAGAATCTCAAAAATCCCCAAGTGGGATGGTATACTTAAAGCTATGGATGAAGAAACTCTATTCCATAGTCAAGAAAACTATCCTTCAAAAATGGAGAAATAGAGATTACCAGATGGTGAAGAGCTAAAGGAGTGAGTCACTAGGAGATCTGCCTTACAGAAAAGCTGAAAGGAATAATTCAGCTGAAATGAAAGGATATGAAATATAACTTCTAGCCATACAAAGAAACAAGGAGATCAATAAAAATGACTTTGAAGGTAATTAAAAATTCAATACTGATGTCATGTTTTTACTATATATTTCTAGGCTTTGTATCTTTTTTACTGCTTAAACTTTCATATTTGTGAGTGTTTCAGGTGAGTTACATCTTTAATAGTTATGTGTAGATGAAGAAATACACACACATATACATATGTAAAATGCTAGTATTTATCCAAGATAGTGGTCAGCTTTCTCAAATATCAGTTTTTCTGACCTTGCCTTGTTTTATGGATTTAACTTAAAAAGTGTGCAGTATTTTATATAATTGTAAAAGAAAAAAATATATTTAAAAAGAAATTTCTAGAAATAAAAACAAAATTAATGAATCTGTGTGAAAGAGCTTACTTTTTATTAGAAAACAGAAAGAACTTTTTGTGCTTTTCACAAAGATCTTGCTACCAAGGACATTTGCTTTATTTGGCGACAGGAGAAGAAAGGATTCAAATAAAATAGAAAATCAAGAGTCCTACTTACTGTTCAAGCCTGGCTATTTCTCCAATATAAAACATTTAGAAAATGTAGTCATTATTGTATCTCCTTTTTACTAAATCAAAGTATGATGGCACTGGTGCTTTTGATACAAATTTGTTTAAGGATTCAGGAGTCTCAGAAACCTATCCAGAGAAGGAGAAACTAAAGAATCTTAACTTCCATCTTCTCACCAAGGTGGTTGGGGTGGGGAAAACACAAACTCTGATTCTGAGCACTTAAAAATTAGTGCAAGTCTGCCTTGTTGCTTTGGAGTTTAGTACACCTCTTCTCTAAATTGGATCTCTTATTTTAATATAGCATTTAATTGTATTTTTGCTACTCAGATGGGGAAATTTAATATCGCAGGAAAAGCATAACTGAAAGTGACCTCTGCTTTTTTCAACTGAATCCATTCCTTTGGTGGAAGTCTGGCTCCATAAAACAGCATGCACATCCTCGTGGCAGCAACAATATTCACGCCACGGCTCTGCTATCTACTGTCAGCATCCTTGTGGGTTTCTCAGCACATTGCTCCTCTGAGTTAGGGCCCTTAGCTATAAATAACAGGTGACTTTGTGTTCTTCTTTTTTTGTGGTACCGGAATCGAACTCGGGCACTTGTGATTGCAAGGGAGGTGTGGTATCACTGGGCTAAATCCCTGGCCCCCAGGGGACTTGGATTAACTATATCAAAACATAACTAATTTTAAAAATGTAACATATATTGAAGAATTGATAGGAAGGCTGGAGAGGCAAAAACAGAGAGGAGCTAAATTGCCAGAAAACTGAGGCGATACCAATGGAAAATACCTGGATATGTGGCAGCTACCACCAACGCAGCCAGTAGAATGAGTTTCAAATTTTCCTAATTCTCCTTATTACTACAAGGTCCTGGAAGAATGATTTTTGCTTTGGCTCCAGCTGCCAAGGATCAAAGAGAATGTATCTTTCATATTTTTGTCTTCAAACATAGTGGATTTCTCAAACACAAGAAAGGCCCTCACAGGCTGGGAGGCTAAAGATTGACATATTTTCATTATAAGATTCATGAAGAGGAAGTAAGTGCTAGAATTTGGGTAACATACAACTATGTCTGCCTTTTGCATGTAGGAGGAACCAGTCTGCAGAAACAGTGCTGTCCATGAGATTCACAAGAAATCAGATTTACTACTTACTATTTATAGAGATTCTACTACCCTAACCTGCCTCCCTTCAATACTTCAACTTCTTGAGTAATACCTCTACCTCTCTGATAGGTGAAATGAAAGTGTGTTTCAGTAATAAAATACAGAGTATGGACAACGATGTGCTAGTAAATGTTTAAAACCTGGTTCTTTGGGTTTGGAGATAACTTCTATAACAAAGCTCTGTGGTGTATATATTCCCACTATAACTGATTTTAAGGATGGTCACGTTTAATGATAAACTCATGAAATTTCTGAAAATTTAACAACTAGCTTCCATGAGCCAGTATGAGATAATTTTGGCATAAAAGTATTTAAGATTATGATAATGACAGGATGGGAGATGAAAATGTTGGGACCAAATCCCACGACATGATCTTAAAGTCCATCCAAGAGCTTTATTACTCAGCTGAGCGCATCCCTCCATAGGAGGAAGGTGCCCACTTAGACTAACACACAGTATTTAAAGGCAAAATTTGCTACCTCCCCGACCTTTATCAAGAGGTTTCTATGCAGAAGTGATTAGATCATTCTATTGTTAAAGTACAGAAGCGAGTTGTTACACATGCCAACAGGAATGATTAAGATCACTGGTTACTATAGAATAATATGTTTTTAAAACACACAATCTGCAGCTGTGCTCATCAGTTGGGTAGACAGTTCCCAAGGAGACAAGTTCCGGGTTCACAGGGAGGTTATAGGACACAGTGGAGGTTTTTAACAAAATGGCTGTTTTTATGTCAAGTTGAGTCTTTAAAAAATTAAACTGCTAACAGGTATTTTTGCAAAGAAAAAGAAAGAAGGAGACTTTATTTTTATAATATTTATAAATTTATTACAGTATATGAAAAAGACAAAGGAGAGACACGAAATTAAGTAAGACAGAAGGAAATTATAAAGTCAAAGTTTCACTCACGAGTTCTGAGAAAAGATAAAGAGAAAAGTAACCTAATATAAAAGGTAATTTCATAAAACAAACAAAGAAGGTAATTATTCCATTATTTTGGTTGAATTCATTTTTAGGGGTTTGGGGAAAAGCATGTAGAGGGTTAGATATAGTTATAATCTATTGTTACAAAAATGCTGCATAAAATTGCTCCAGATCATCATGGTTTAAAAATATGAATCATCTTATTATTGAGCTTGGATGGTTTTATTTTTGTTTTGTTGGCCTCATTAGACTCACTCATAGGTCTTCAGTCATCTCTGTGTAAGGTAGGTGGTTCTGTTGATCCTGACTGAACTCTTTTGTGTATTTGAAAGGCATCTGGCTTTTGGCTGAGCTAAGATGGTCTGGACTCTTCCCCATGAGTTTTCCTCTTATCCTTCCAGCAAGCTAACCCAGTCACATTCTTCTGTTGAAGCAAAGGTGGAAGAGTAAGCAAACCCAATAATACATGTGGAGACAGACGGGGTTTTCAAACCTCTGTTTATATCACATTCATTAACATTCTGTTAGCCAAAGCAAATCAGCTGGCCGATGACTCAGAGTAGGAAGGTACTATAAAATTAGAGGAAAAAATGTGTGAGTGGAAGGATGTCATTATTTGGAATAATGAATGCAATCATTCTACCACACTAAGTATTATGGAACCCAAAGTGCTTATAATCCTCATACTCCTCTCATTCTTTATGGAACTCATAACACAGCAGATGGTGCAGAAGTGTTCACAGGCAATGACACGCAGTGTGGAATGGGGTACAACAAAGAAAGTTCAAGTATGTTTATTTCATATTCAGCATGTCATAGAATTCTGTTTATACACTGCTTTCAACGTTATTCAAATCTGCCTGTGTGTAAAATAAAAAATAATGGCCTGATCCAGCTGTGAACTCATCAACGAACTAATCCATTGATGGGATTAGCACCCTTACGATCCATTCATCTCTCTAGGCCCTGTCTCTGGACAACTGATCCACAGTGCTTCATTCAAGCCTCCAATACATGAGTCGTTGAGGGACGTTTCACATTTGTAGCATAACACTATCTTTCATAAAACCTTAATATACATATATCCACAGAAATATAGCCCTAGAAGTTGTATTTGAAATGCATAACTTTATCCCAAGCCATTGCTGATTGGTCTGCAACTTAATCCTAACCAACCAGATTATTCTCCCTGGGATTTTAAGATACTTCATTCACAGTTAATCAAATTAAATTTAACACACACGTAAGAGTCAAAGGAAAAAATATGAGATAGGTTCGCATAGTACTCAAAGAAGTGTTCAAAGATAGTGTTCAAAGAAGCAGAAAAACCATTCTCTAACTGAATGCCAAATGGCCAGTGGTCCTAGATCGTTCACGTCTCTCTGGACATCAGTGTTACTAGCTGATGATGTGGCTAGGAATGTCAGAATTGATATTTGAGTAGGAGGTACATACAGGAAAGTTGCTTGCAAGCAATGATACAAACTGCACTGAGATTCAGAGACAAGTACCTGTGATCATTGTTGTAGCCTCCAATAAGCCTGCTATTGAACAACTTGAGTCTTATATTTATTTCTCAAGCAGATGAGGCTTGGGTTTGAGTGGATGAATCCAATGGGTGGTCAACTTAAGTCTCCACAAATATGGAATGCTGCACATTCGTGAAATAAAGACAGTGTGCTTCACTTACCTCATGTATATCTATCATACAGATCATGAATATTACTGTTTTCATGGTCCTTTTATCCAATTATATCCATATCCATGCATATTTACTTTAATCATGCTACTTTCTGATATATCTTGTAGATTAATAACTTCTTTATTTCTACAGACTTATTTGTGCCCCCCTAATATTCATATGTTTAAATTACAATCTCTCATGTGATTGCACTTGGAGAAAAGGCTTTTAGAAGGTAATTAAGTGAGGTCTTAAGAGTTGGTTCCTACTCTTATAAAAGTTCTGACCTTATAAAAAGAGGAAGAGAAAGAAATCTCTTTTCTCTCAGTGCTTGCCCATGTGTATGCACGCACGCTCATGCGCGCGCGCACACACACACACACACACACACACACACACACACACACACTGAGGAAATACCAAATGAGGACACAGCAAGAAGGCGGGCAGCCACGAACCAAGAACAGAGCCTTCACAAGAACGTAACCTTCCTGGCATTCTGAAATGAACCTTCCAGTCTCTAGAACTGTGAGAAATAAATGTATGTTTAAGTTATCTAATCCCTGGTATTTTATCACAGCTGCCCAAATTGACCAAGACCTCTGCCTACCACATGAATTCCATACTTGGCACTTGTTTTCCTTTTTTCCTTTCCTCTGCAATAGAATTTGATATTCCCAAACAATACAGTGATTAAACATTATAGCACGATCTTGGGATAGTTTAATGATGTGAATTCATCTAGACTGTTCTAGATGGTTAGAATGGAGATTCTGGAAATGGAATTAAATGGAAAGAAGGAATCATTTTTCTAAGAAGTATGCTAGAATGGAGCTAAGGGAAAGAAACAACCCGAGGTTAACCTTGGGTTTCTAGCTGGGGCCTCTGAAGTAATAGCAGTGGCACCTCAAGAAGATTCGTTATGTTGAGAAAGGGAATGAATTCAGTTTTGTATAGGACTGAGTTTAGGAGAGCTGCGGAAGGGATATATTGGCTAGTTAATTGGATATATAAACCCAGAGTTCAATAATAAAGTTTTTCCTGAAGACACAGCTGTGGCTGTGGGTATATGACTGAAAGTAAGTAGCACTGGGGGACAGTGCCACGGAAGAAAAGAGGGGGCTCCAGCGAGCAACACTTTTTGGAGATCTTGGTTTGAAATGGAGAACAGGAAAGAAAGAAAGAAGAAAAGAGGAGAAGAAAAGGCAGACCTGGAGCTATGGCATTTCAGACACAAGTTATTTAGTGCCACAAGTTAGGTAAGAAACAGGCAGGCAGATGAACCTCAGGGTTAGCAATAGAAAGTTTTCAGTGAACTCAGTAAGGGGTTTCATTGAAGAATATGACCAGATGTTATGGGTTGAAGGGAGGGAGGGAGTCACCTCAAAGTGGCCAAGACTTTGTCAGGGAAGAGAAAGAGGCTGGCTGGAACAGAGCTTTGTAGACATAAGAAGAACTTGTTTTCATGTTTTTAAAATACAAACTTATAAATGTAGAGAATGCATGGAGACAAAGGGGGAGGCTAAACATGGAAGAATTTGAATACAGCAAAGTTTCTTAGCATGGGGAAGGAAGGAAGCAGAAAGAGGGAGAGGGGCCTCTTTGTTAGTACAGGTGGGGGAGGAGGGTGCAGATGCAGGAGGTTTGAAGGCAGAAGGCTCGTGGCAGAAGGGTGAGCGACTTCCTCTTTGTGGTTTCCATTTTCTTTGTGAAAGGGAAGGCAAGTTCATCTGTCGAAAGTGAAGCAGTGGGTAGACATTTCAAGAAATGCACGACAGATTTCAATACTGTATTTGCTCTTCAGAGGAGAGACTTGACTGTAGAAACACAAAATGACTTCCAGGCTGACCCAGCTGAGACCAGAGTTCCTAACTTAGTACCGGTTTGAGTCTGAAGGTAAATTCTGCCAGTTACCTTACCAAACCATGTGCACGTGTAGAGGGGACAAATGAGTTTGTCAAAGTTGAGGTTTAACTGAAAAGTGGGACAGAAAGACTGAGCAGAAGGGAATTCAAGATATATCCGAGAAAATGGCTGACGTGCTGGATGATGAGTCTAAAGATGAGTCCAAGATTAAGTAAACACAAGAGGGAAGCAAAGCCAAAGGGCCAAAATGAAAGCAGAGTTTCTTATAAGGTTAAAAATCAGTCACCTTGGGTATGAGTAAACAAAGTAACCAGAAAAGCAGAGGGTGATGGTCAGAGGGTGTATGTCTGAGATGGAGACTTTTGAGATGGCATACTTCTGAAGGAAGGCAAGCTCCAGAGTGTGGCTGTAAGGCAGGGTGGCTGCAGTGCAGAAAGGTGAAGATCTGGGGAGGTGGAGCCAAGGAAGAGTGGGGAAGGCTATTGGATTTACTGAAGCCACCTAGAAAGACGGCTAATGTTAATGTGGAGTGATGGACCAAACTCCATGTCTAACTTCTAAGAAAGAAACTGGAAGGTCAGTAGACATTCCTCAGCAAAAAGCGGCAAGGAGGAGATACTGTCAACGGGCCCACATTTCAAAAAAGCCCAGGCATTTGCAGAGGAGGAATTAAAGTCTGAAACTATCATGAGGAGCCAAGGCAAAGGCAAAGGCAACCCCAACTCCCACTCTTGTAGCCATGCCCAAAGAAGAATCAAATAGTGTAGCTAAGTTCTCTGCCCATTTTGTGGCCCTGTGAAAGGAAAGCAGGGTATGAAATCGAAAGACATTTAAAAAAAAAAAAAGAGCTGAGGGCGGGAGATTTAGCTCAGTGGTTCCGGCGCCTGCCTCACAAGCGCAAGGCCCTGAGTTCCATCCCGGTAACCACATACAATGTTGGGCATGGTGACTCACGCCCACCAGCCATCAACACCACATACCACAGTGCGGGGCATGGTGGCTCACGACTGTCATCCCAGCACTCGGGAGGCAGAGGCAGGAGGATTGCTGAGTTCCAGGCTTGCCTGGGCTACATAGTGAGCTCAGAGCTAGCCTG
>PVIC010049485.1:0-13152 GCA_004025085.1 Thryonomys swinderianus | reverse complement strand
ACCGACCTGTCAGTCCTGGCACAGCTCCAGGTTAGCCCTAGACCCGAGGACCACACTGCATGAGCTCTGCCAGGCAGCGGAGAGGCAGCACCCTGAAATTTATGCACACTAGCAGCTTACCGCTGTCACTGAGCCGCCTGCCAGCTCACAGCTCCTCCAGCTGCTGCCCTATCTTTTCCTGGCCTTCTTCAGGCCCTAAGCCGCGTGCCTCTGCAGACCTGGCAAGCAGGCAGGGTCTCGGAACTCCCAAACACGCCCCTGACAGGAGACAGCATGTGACTGTATCCACGTCTGCTGGCCAAGTCAGTGATGTAGTTTCAAGGGGTTCCTGTGGTGTGCACTGTATCCACGTCTGCTGGCCAAGTCAGTGATGTAGTTTCAAGGGGTTCCTGTGGTGTAGACTGCAGGCTGAGAACCAGGAACACGAGGGCTCAAACAAGACTAATGTCGTGGTGCAAGCTGGGATTCCCTTCCTCTACCTCCGTAGTTCTGTTCAGACCCCAAGAGCCTGTGCGAAGCCCACTGCCACTGAGGAGGGCCATCTGCCCTACTCGGCCCGCCCACTCTCTTCAAGGAGCAGGTAGACCCAGAGATCCTGCGGCAGCTCCCTGGACCTCCCCCAGCCTAGCCAAGCTGACAGTAAAATCAGTCCTCACCATGGTGCTCCCCGATACAATGACCCCACAAACAGGAACCACAAAATTAGCAAAGTGTTATGGTGAAATTCTAGAACTGAGGGTATTCGTCTGTTCTTTGTCAAGTTCTAGGTTTTTTGTGAATGGAAATAGCGTTGAGATGCTGATGCTAGAATTTAAAATGGGAAGAAGTGGCTTTATTTTTTTTTATTTTTTTGGTGATACCAGGAATCGAACTCAGGCCCTTGTGCTTCTAAGGTAGGTGCAGTACCACTTGAGCTAAATCCCTAGCTCTAAAGTAGCTTTTTAAAACTGTAAGATAAGATGAGATTTGGATTCACAGGAACAAATCTGATGGTCCAGCAGAGGAACTGGGAATGACAGACTAATCCTTGCAGTCAGCACAGAACGCAGCTGAACTGCTAACACAGAGGTATTTAGGTACAGACGATGCAGATACAGGTATCGATACAATTTCTCTGTCTCGATGCTGGAGACATTTTAGGAAGGCATTTCAGTGTGGGGCAGCCCCTCCTTAGCCACCTACCTTCCCAACAGGTAGGGCACCACCCAGACCCCATATAGCCCCCCTGTGTACCCCCTTCCGCATACCTAAGAACAGCCAAATCCCTGCTCCAGGGTTGGCCCAAAGCTCACTTCTGGGGCTTCGTGTGGGCTCCTTTCCCAGCTCTGTCCACCTCGAGGCTTGTCCACTGGCCTTCGGGAAGGGATCTGTGCAGCGTTGGGTCACCAGGACTGACCGTCCGTCCACACACCTCTGTGCAAAGCTTCTCACGGTGCCGGACTAAATCAGAGATGGAGGTTAAGGAGAGAAAAGAGAGAGGTTTGGTTGTGAATTTCAAACGACCCCCTCGCTCTGCTGTCCGTTCAAGCCAGAGGTGGGCCTGCCGCCGAGCAGCCACCCAGAGGAGAGCTGGAGACCAGTGGATAGAGAGGAGTCGATTCCCCTGTTATAAAGATTTACAAAAATGGAAAAAGTATAAAAACACTTGGAAAATAAGCACAGTGAAATTTCATAACTCAAAACAAATCTTTATTGAGTAGTAAAACCACGGTGCAGGAGTAGTGTTGTGAAGCAGATTCAGTGTTTTCCTATTGAGAAAGTCTTGATTCCTATCGGACTTCCACATTGCCTGGGGTCGGATGGGGCAAGGTGGGGTGGGAAGGTCACTGGCACTGATTGGTGATGTGACTGACCTGGAAGGAAACTGAGGCTTAGGACCCCCGGCCCTGCAAAGCTCGGGGTTTCAGAAGTGGCTGCTGATACGCGGAACAAGCCCGTTATCATCCCCTGGCCCCAGTCAGGCTTCCCCTGCGGCACTGCACGGTTAACCAAACTTGCAAAGATTGAGGCGTGAACAGCTCACCAACAGTTTTTTAAAAGACTGAGCCTGAGGACAGAACAATGGGGTACGGTAGTGTTCAAGCCGTGACCACAAACACGATTCTGTGCCATTACATGAGCATTTTTTTCCCCTTTTCCTTTTTTTTTTTTTTTTAAGGTCGCTTACACAAGTGTTTATTCGTTATGGTGTTGACACAGGAAAAGGCGAGGTTCTGGTAACGGAATGGGAGCGGCTATGGCCTTCTGGGTTTGGTTCCTTCGATGGGCCGCTCATTTCATACCAACCACTGTTCCGCCTTGCTTGTGTCATTTTTGGGAATGTCACACACACACACACTCTCACGCACGCACTCGCACGCTCGCACGCAGAACACTGGTTTCAGTCTGTCCTTGTGTCTGTTATTCCCGGCTTCCTCAGTCTCCCAGGACCAGCCCTCTGGTCCCGCCGTGCTGTGGTGAGCTCCTCTGCTTTGCTGTCGCGGGTCTTGGGGCGTTCACAAGTGCCCGCACCCCTCCCAGTCCTCCGCTGCGCTCCTGCGGCCCGTCGGCTCCGGGCTGCACACTCCTGGCCGGCCGCGGCTCGGCCCCGCGCGCAGGCATCCCGTCCCCCGCCCGCGCCCCGCACCCGCGCGCCCGCCGCTCCCACCCGGCGCCGGCTCCCCTGGGCGCGCGGGCACCGGCGGGTGCCGAGGCCCCTCCCGGGTCCGCCCCGGGGCGGCGCGGGGCGGGGGCGGGGCGGCCACGTCGCGGGGCTGGAGGTCCGGCCGGCGCGGGCCAGGCGGACGCAGGAGCCCCGAGGGCGACCGGATGCGGCACCGCGCGGCCACTGAGCGCGCGGCGGGGCCCCTGGAGCGCGCCGGCCCGTCCCCCAGTCCCTCCGGGTGCCGCGGCGCGCGGGCTCTCGAACCCTCGTCCTGCCAGCTGCGAGCCGGGGCCCGAGGGCGCGCCCGTCCGCCAGGCACCCCGCCATGGGCGACGCCTCCAACGCCTCCGGGCCCGGGGACTGCGAGCGGCGGCAGTGGCTGCCCGCGGGCGAGAGCCCGGCCATCAGCGCCGTGATGTTCTCGGCGGGCGTGCTGGGCAACCTGGCGGCGCTGGGGCTGCTGGCCCGCCGCTGGCGGGGGGACGCGGGGCGCGGCGCGGGCGGCCGCGGCGCCGCGTCCCTGTTCCACGTGCTGGTCACCGAGCTGGTGTTCACCGACCTGCTGGGCACCTGCCTCATCAGCCCCGTGGTGCTGGCCTCGTACGCGCGGAACCAGACGCTGGTGGCCCTGGCGCCCGACGGCCGCGCGTGCACCTACTTCGCCTTCACCATGACCTTCTTCAGCCTGGCCACGATGCTCATGCTCTTCGCCATGGCGCTGGAGCGCTACCTCGCCCTCGGGCACCCCTACTTCTACCGGCGCCGCTGCTCGCGCCGCGGGGGCCTGGCCGTGCTGCCCGCCGTCTACGCCGCGGCGCTGCTGCTCTGCTCGCTGCCGCTGCTCGGCTACGGCCAGTACGAGCAGTACTGCCCGGGGACCTGGTGCTTCGTGCGCCACGGCCGCTCGGCCTACCTGCAGCTCTACGCCACGGTCCTGCTGCTGCTCATCGCCGCGGTGCTCGCCTGCAACTTCCGCGTCATCCTCAGCCTCGTCCGCATGCACCGCCGGGCCCGGAAGAGCCGCTGCGGACCCGCGGCCTCGAGCGGCGGCGGCGGCGGCGCGGGGCCCCGCCGCAGGGCCGAGCGCCTGTCGGTGGCCGAGGAGGCGGACCACCTCATCCTCCTGGCCATCATGACCATCACCTTCGCCGTCTGCTCCCTGCCCTTCACGGTGAGTCGCCGGTCCTTCCCGGTTCCTGCGCAGTGTCTCCCCCACCCCCAGCGCTTCCTGTTGCCCTACAAACTTTTTGCAACTGAAAGAGCGGGTCCTCACTTTAACGCTTTATGGGCAGCGCCCTGTGGCTTCTTACCTTCGCCCCACTCCCTCCGCCCGGCCTCTGGGCGCCGTCCCTTTCCACCCACGTCCTCCCTGCCCCGGGGCATCAGGAGCAGGCGGCCGCGCCACCTGAGAACGGACGTTACCGTGTGGTCGCCCCGAGCCGCCGTTTGCGGCTGTCCTTCCCACCCGGTGGGGTCGGTTCTCCAGGCTCTGCTTTCTGCTTCTCCTCCCCAAAAAATGTTCTCAGCCCTTAGCATTCCACCTGTCGCGGAAAAGACACCCAAAGGCGGAGGCTCCCTGCAGCGGAAGTTCGGAGTGGCCCTTATGTGTCTCTAAAGTTCAAGTGTGTAGTTTACAGTTTCCCAGTCTACATAGCTGAGTGAAACTGTTTGGGGCCGTGGACCCTCAAGACACCTCCATGACGATGGAGAGAGTCAGACGGCAGCCCGCGGTGAGCTGCATCCTCCACAGAGGATCTGTAACCTCTTAAGAAGCAGCCTCCGCTGTCGGGAATACACCAGGTGCGCTTCCTTTTATGGTCGCACACTGGATGGGCTCAAAGCGCCACACACAACAGCTGGCCCATCTCAGCGAAAGGAGAACCGAAGGGCACTGGGTGCCACCCCCATGGGCACTCTGCTCAGGCAGTTCTTGTATGCTGAGTTCCAAGCCTGTTCCAGCCTCAGTGGAGAGCTAGAAGCTGGGAGTTTGTAAAGAAAGACACGACGCGTAGCCTTCGCAGGCCCTGCTTGCAGACACCGGGGCGATAACTTTATCCTGGTCCCCTCAGGTGGGAAAGGAGCTTGGTCCTAAAAGTCCAGATGTGATCCCGGCCCACAGCTCTGTTCTCTTTGCCGGGTCCCCACTGTCCTCTCATTTTTGCTCCATGGTCTGTCAGGGCAGGAACTGGCCTGAAGCCGTGAGCTGCAGAGTGGGCATGACAGGGAGGGTGGCAAAGGCCCCTCTTAAATAAGAAAGTAGGACCGTGTGGGAGGTGGTGCCTCTGATCCTTCTGAGCAGAAGACAGTGTGCTGGAGAAACGAGATGCACAAAGCAGCAGGGTTTCTGTGCTTTTGTGTTAGAGTAAGAGCCCTTACTTAGGTGAGGGGCCCAGTCAGCTTTTGGGCTCGGGACTAGGATGGAGAGCGTCCTCTGTGATCCCACTGGCCACCAGAGGGACGTAAACACACCCGAGGAGGGGAGCGAGCGACTGGCGGGCCGCTAGGGACCGGGAGGTCAGCTCCAGGAGTTTTATCTGGCACTTATGATTGTAGGTATGAAAACATCCTCCTCCTCCAGCTACGGAAGTGGCCTGGAACGGGCCCAACCCTGGCTACACTCTTGTAGAAAGAGTCATTACCCCCTTTCTTATGCTGTTTAGAGGAGGTGCCCACGACCTAAACCATATTCTTACACACAAAGGCAGTGACTTTCAACAGGTTTCCATGGTTTCGCGTAAATATTGCCTTTATTGTGAGGACACCATCACAGTTGCATGTTGCTTTTTAAATCTCTGTGTTTGATGTAGTAGGCCCTCCTTGATATTGCGCCTGGGTAGCTCCCGAGTTGCTCAAAGCAAAGGTCTAGATTCAGAATTCTCAGTAGAAAAGGGACTAGGGGAGCAGGTATTTTGCGTGGAAGTTGTGTTTTTACACAGAGTGCCTCTTTATGGCTTAGAGGGGCCAGGTGAAGCTTACAGTTTTTCCCCACTTACCCCCTCCCACTTTAAAATTGACACTACCCACGAAAGCCTTTCCGTGTTTGCTTCTGCGTATATTCATTGCAAAGATTCCCAGAGAGCGAGAGAAGAGCCTCATAGGACCGAAATCAGGAAGCCAGCCAAGCTGACTTCTTGTCTTGCGACTACCGTGACATCACAGCCAAATAAACTGTAGAGAATACCGAAGGCACAAAAGAGAAAGTTGAAACTGTCTCTTAATAAGGAAATCTGCTCTGGCCACTGACTAATTTTCTTCTGTCAATAGATCATTGGTAATAATTATTAGTATCTTTCCCTTGCATAACCCTTTTACACTTTAGGAGGTCCTGCAGTACTCTGTTTATTCCTTGAGGGCCATTCAAAATTTATGACTTCTGTTCAGTTCAGACGTTCATCTATTTTAGAAATGCTTTGCATTTCCCCAAAGGGTGTTTTACCCCGAAGTCCTTCTGCTCTACTTGACCCACACTAAAACTGTGGTCAGAAATGATCTGCACCAATCTCCCACCCGAGATGGGAATCATTTGCATATGTCGAACCAGGGGCCACTGTAAGACAGGCACAGGCTTGCGACTGACTTCAGAAATCCTCCTGTTTCTCCCACACAGTGCACACAGCCCAGCAGAAGGACAGTCTGAGCCGCATGTGAACTTTTAAATTTTCCTGGAAACCACATAACAAAAGTAAAAGGAAACAGATGAAACTAATTACATATTTAGACAACCCAATTTACAATATATCGATCAAATAAGTTATCCATGTAGAACTACTTGAGATATTTTGATTAACTTTCTTCTTTATATCCCAGAAAATAATAGTAATGTACTCTGTGTCTGCCCATTCCTTCCTCAAACTAACAACAGTGTTGTTTTTGTCCATCAAAAGTGGACCAGGGGGCCGGGGATTTAGCTCAGTGGTTCGGGCGTCTGCCTGGCAACTGCAAGGTCCTGAGTTCGATCCTCCCATACCACATACCATACTGTTGAGTGTAGTGGCTCACGCCTGTCATCCCAACACTCGGAGGCAGAGGCAGGAGGATTGCTGAGTTCGAAGCTTGCCTGGGCTACATAGTGAGCTCAGGGCCAGCCTGAACTATAAAGCGAGACCCTGTCTCAAAACAAACAAACAAAAAAAGTAGACCAGGGCTGGGGTTGTAGCTCAGCAGTGCCACGACTCCCTGGCGAGTGCAAGGTTCTGAGTTTGATTCCCAGTACCACAGAAAAGGAAAAGTGGCCACAACACTGACCAAGAGGGGGCAGTGCTTACACCGGTGCCCAGTGGGACACCAGTCTGTTCCACAGCCTTCTAGCTCTGGGGGAGACTGGGAGATTTGGGGAACCTAGAACTGCTGATGTGAGCCATCGCCCTAGGGTATGGAGACGACGGAGTGACCGCTTCCGCTAGGGACCGCAAAGTCCAAGAGGCAAAACTCTCAAACTGGGGGGAGCGGCACCCCGCCATGAAGTCCCCTGACCTCACGTATCATTTATCCAGGCTCCCCAGAAGACTAAGGTTTCTCAGCGCTAATTTTATAGCAACTCACAATCTTCACAGCGACCTATAAAATAAATAATAGTATGACTCCCGCTGTACAGATGAGAGAATATAAGCTCCCCTCGGTCCTGTAGCTAGCGAACGTGGGCTGGGATCCAAAGCCTCGCAGGGGAACCGCTGAGGCTGTGCACTAACTACAGCCCTAGAAAGGGGAGGGCTCTCGGTTCAGGGCTGGGCAGATGAGTCCAGGTTTCATGGGAGAGCTCTGAAGACATTATAGGCACTTAAGGTGGAGGGGGGCTCGGCGGTGGAGGCTAAAAAAAGGCCCCTCCCCGCGCTAAATAAATACATTACTTTGCCTTTTCATTCCGATGTGTTAGCTTTAAAACTAAAATGGCAAAGACCTTTGTCTCCTGCTTAGCTCAAGGGGAGCTAAGCTGGGTCAAAGTGTGGAGCTTCCTTTCTGTTCTCCACAGACCTATAAAATTAAAGTCTGAGACAGATTTTAAGAGACGGGCTAATGTAAATGGTGATCTAAATGAAGAAAAAATTGGACCAGCCCTCACATAAAATCTTCCACTGGTACACAGTTCTTTAGTGATTTTTTAAAAAACATTTCTTTAGTGATTTTTTTTTTAAAAAGCACAGTGTTTGGGAAATGACATTATTTTGGCTGTCCGATATGATATCGTGCATGAGACCAACAGCATATTCCAAACTGTTTATCTGCTAAAGGAGTTTTGTATAAATTAATAAATTCCTCCTTATGTTGATTAGCTGTTGTCAACATTTCACAGTGACAAATAGAAACTTTTTTTCCTCCCGAAATGGAAGAGAGCACAGGAAACATAAGAGAGTTCCATTTTTGTGTCAAATACCATTTGTGTCTTCATTTCCAGCCCCTAGGAAGCCCCCGCTTTCTCACCAGTTTGCTGATTATGGATAATTTCTGTCATCTTAAATAGTTTTCCACATGCCACGAGGATAAAGTGCTCAGGCCTCTTACTCAGTTCTAAAATTTCAAACGGGAGCCACTGACTCTAAAAGCGTCTTCATCTTTACAGATGCTTTAGGATCATATCTTCTAAGTAAATCTGATTAGCGGAAACCTGATATTTACAGCACAGAATAAATGCAAGTGCCCAACACGGGAGTTTCCTGGTACTCATTCCCGGTATTTATGCAAAATGTAATAATGAAGTGAGGATGAAGAGAGCCGATCTGAAGGCGACTGATCATATACATGCAAAATACAAATCTCAGGAAGGGATAAAAGGAAATTTCTCTGCGTAACTACTAGGAGCCTTGCCTGGTGATATTTTCAGTGAACACCCACAGGGAAGGCCCTTTATCATTCAGACATCGTTAGGGATGTGTGCAGGGATTGTTGAGACAGTTGTGAATACACATTACCTTTTAAGAGAAAGTTCTTCTATATGATTCTTTTCACTTGACACTTTTTCTTTTGCCACTTGATACTACGCAGTGGGGATTGTAAATAAAGGCACAATTAAAATTTAGATAGCAAGAGCCAGAGTCCCTTTTCCAGGGGAGAATTTGTACATTATGTTTCTCCCTTTGTCACCCTATTCTCATTTCAGACAGTTCAGGACAGGTACTTGACTTACAGAAATAACCTTTGACATGTTATATTCTTTGCCATGTCACAAGTCAGTCACAGGGTGGGGATTTAGCTCAGTGGTTCTGGCGTCTGCCTGGCAAGTGCAAGGTCCTGAGTTCCATTCCTGGTACCACACACCACAGTGCCGGGCGTGGTGGCTCACACCTGTCATCCCAGTACTCGGGAGGCAGAGGCAGGAGGACTGCTGTGAGTTCGAGGCTAACTTGGGCTACACAGTGAGTTCAGGGCCAGCCTGGACAACAAAGCGAGACCCTGTCTCAAAAAACTAAAAAAAAAAAGTCAATCACAGTATTTTGTTGTTCAAGAAACTAAATATGGTTAGATGTAGTCTTTCAAGATATCATCAGCAGATCCCTGACCAGCAGGAGGGTAAGACCCAGTTGATGGGTGGTTTGGTCTGCTCACCTGACTTGCCCTGTCCTCTCTTGTGAAGCATCTGAAATCCACTCCCTCTGCTGGCCCACCTCATATCATCAAGGTATGCCAAGCTCCATTTTTCTGACAGTATTTTGCTGCCTAAAATAGCCTCTAACCCAAACTAGACTTCTGGTATCCTGAAACTGGGACGTATATGTGATGGGAGAGGAGAGGGAAGATTTCATGTGGCAAAGGTGAAACTCCTCAAGACCAGAGTCCTTAACTCCTGCTCCATGAACAGCACACGGATCGCCGTGATGTCAGCTGCAAATCCTTTTCTTAGAGGAGCCCTGTGTAGACAGCGGCCACCATGTGCCTGACGGCTAAGAAGAACCACATCCTGTCAGGTAATGTAGAGGCCCAGAGCTCCCGTCTCAGCCCGTGCCCTGCTTTTCTGTTCTGAGATGCACACGGCCATGCTCATCCCAGAGCCGCCTGCACACTTCGGTTTTTCTCTCTGATGGAAAAGGAGCCTTTCTGCCCTCTCGTACAGCAAAGCGCTGGGGGCGTGAAAGAAAGGGATTCTTTAAAGTATTGTATACCTGCAAAAGTATCTCCCCCAAAAACGTGTTTTGTAATGGGTTAATTGTGCAAAGTCTATACTCCAGAACGTTGTACCTTCTTTCAAAAGGCAGATTGCCGGGCGTGGTGGCTCACGCCTGTCATCCCAGCACTCAGGAGGCAGAGGCAGGAGGATTGCTGAGTTCGAGGCTCGCCTCGGCTACATAGTGAACTCAGGGCCAGCCTGGACTACAAAGCGAGACTCTGCCTCAAAAAAAAAAAAAAGGCAGAAAAACGTGATAACAAGAAATGCCTGCAGTTCTGATGTGTGTAAGAATGGAGGAAACAGGAGTCTGCAAGAGCTAAAGAGCCACTTGGAAGGACAGCTTCCCATAGTGATCACTGTAAGCTGTCATGGCACTGCGGAAGTTGAAATCTACAGACCCATAATTCTGCCAGTCATTTGTGAGTTTCACATTCCAGAAAGTTCCAAAAGTGAATCAGATTGTATATTAATGATTAGGAACCAATTCTAAAAGTATGTGATTTGGGTTGACCAGGCCTAAGCGGGTCTCTTGTTTCTTAAGTGAAGTGAGATAAATCAATATGTGAAATTTCAGGTTTTAGGTAAAACTCTAAAGCTGTGGTTCCCAACCTCGGTGTGCCTTCACGTCGCAGTGGAGGGTTGATCGGGAGGCTGTAAAACCCCAAAGCCACATCGTAGCCCACCCTAAGTTAGTCCAGGGTTCTTCGTAGTCAGACTATTTTAAAGCTCCATGGATGATTTCAGTGCCCAGTCAAATGGCATTTTCATTGACCCTGAATTTCTGAACCCACTTCCTCACAGCGTTAAAGAGAGAAAAGTAGATTAAATAAACGGCCCCTGGGCCGTGCTCGGGTGAAGTCTTCCACAGGAAACCACTTCAGACAACCGACAGCGCCGCTAGTTCTTCTCCGTGCCGCCTTGTGAGTGTCCCAAGCTCTGTGCCCTTGCAAAACCCCGTGGGGAGCGCCTGACGTAAAGAATTAAAATTCACTTAACTCCTGCATGTTAGTTCTTGGTATTTTTCTCATGGCGAATGCATTAGACGGATAGGCATAAAGTACCCGAACGCCAACAGAGTCGGAATCTGAACTCCGGGAGTTCACTGGCACAGCCCAGCATTCATTCATCGCCCGGTCCATGCGGCGGCTTTTCATTGCAAACCCAGGACCGGCGAGACTCAGGGAGGGGGACGCGGGCCGGCTGGCTTCGGCTTGGGATGGTGGTGATGGTCGGTGTTCGATGCTCTTTCGTAGTACAGTCAGGCAAGTGCTTTTACAAGAGGGGACACAGCAGCAGTTCAGGAAAAGAAGGCAGGGGCACCACGCAAGGTCGCCTAGAAAAATGCCAACATCAGGCAGGCAGAAAGGAGAGCCTGGTCCTCAGCCTTCACTGGTGTGGAAAGACAGCAAGGTGGATGGGATAGGACTGGCTACCGGGAAGAAGCTCACCAGGTTCTTGACCCTCGGGGCGACGTGGTCTCTAGTGGCGGGTCCCGGCCCTGGGATGCTGAGGGGGTAGAGTGTCGCCTTCTGAGTGGATGGCCTATGATTGTCTCCAGGCTGGTGGTCCTGCTATGTATGAAGCACCCTTCGGCGAGTCCTCACTGCCTCCAGGATCAGACAGCCCGAGGAGGGGCAGTCTCTCCCCAGCCGGGGAGATTTTTCATCTCTCAAAACAGCATTCTATACAGAAAATTAAAACTATAAGTAACGCAGTTTGACAGTCACAAGAACATACTTAATGCCATTGAATTGTATACCTGAGAATAGCTACAATGATCAGCTTTAAGGTATGTGTACTTTAGCACAGTTGAAAAACAAACAAACCCAAGATACACAAGATCAAGCATTAAACTCAAGATAAAAAAAAAAAAAAGCCAAAGAAGGGAACAGGGAGGTAAAAGACTAAGCCAACATCAAGAACTTCAAGGGATCACGGAAGGGTGTCTCTTTTTCAAGTGTAAAAGAAGAAACTGTCTTCCACAAACTACTGGCCTCCTCCTGAAATGCGTCTTTTAAGCAATTCTAAAAATCACCCTTCGTGGTGGGAGAAAAGGAAAGGAAACAGTACAGAATTGCTTCATCCTCTCTAACCATCTTTCACTTCTTATTATTCCGTCACGCTCTGAAGGGGCCAGGAGCCGTGGGGAAGGCTCCCCCAGACCCTGATTCATCCTCGTGCTGGAGCCACAGCGCCGAGCCGTGCCCTTGTCTCGGCCGCCAGTTCAGCGTGTTTGCTGTCCAAGCAAAATCACAAAGTCAGCTGCAGCTTGTGTTCGGTAGCAAAGTACTCACTTACGCATGTGCATGTGTGTATGTACCAATGAGTATATTTTAACCCAGCAGATTTTTAGACATCATTACCCTGAATTTCTAACCTCCAGAATCACCTCTTTAATACAGTGTGGTGTGTATTTCGCATCCCAGGTAGTTGAATTAACAAGAAAACAATTGTAGTGTTGCATATCCCTGCTCAACTTCTCTTTGTGATCTGGGAAACCCGCTATCAGCTCTTCTTTTCCTTGCTCTTTTGCCAAATTTTTTCTCCACTTCTTGTGCCAAGATTCCTTGGCATAAACACCTCTGGCTGCCAAACCTCTCTGCCGTTGTCCTAACATAAGCAACACAAAGATGACTACTCTTTCTTCCCCCTGCAATTTGCTTGGTATGTCCAGTTCTCAGATGCCTGCAGAGTAAGGGGTAAGGGAAAGAAACGAACTCTTGCTTCTTGTGCTGGGGAGGGAGGGATGGTCCTCTAAGTCGGAGACTGTCGCTGGTCAGAGTCTGTGAAATATAAGGCAGGTCTGACCCGTAGTTGTTCCCCGTTCTGTAAACTGAATGGAAGTGTTCGGTGCGCATCATACTGTTCCATTCCTTCCACTCTGATCAAAAGCTTTTACTGCTCCCAGAATAACGAAGGAATCAGAGCTGAGCGCAGTTACCAGCTTTAAAACACTGACACCAATACACAGACGCATCTGCTCCCCGGGGCTTAGGGTGATGTTCTGCGAAGCTCTGCTCTCATGCAGGCCTGGGTGTTGCTCAGAGTAAGTGCTGCGTGGGCAGCAGGAGAGGTGGAATGCATGTCCTGACTGGGCCAGAAGAGTCAGGAAAGTCCCCAACTTTTCCCCACCTCAGTGTTCCCGCTGCCGAAGTGGACATAACACAGCTAACATTGTGCAGTGCTGATCCCGTGAGCGCTGTTGCAGTGGCCGACGTATCTTCCTGTCGTCTTTCAGCTTCCTTGCAAAGCAGGCACTTTTATTATTATCACTGCTTTACAGATGGGGAAACTGAGGCACAAGGATTAGTTTTCTCATCTGTGAGGCCAAAGCTGTCTCCAGAGCTATGATTCAAAGCAGAGCCCACGGTGCCGTGGACAGTCATCTGCCGCCGGCCCTGTCTTGATG
>PVIC010049484.1:0-13153 GCA_004025085.1 Thryonomys swinderianus | reverse complement strand
TTTTTGGAGACAGGGTCTCACTTTGTAGTTCAGGCTGGCCCTGAGCTCACTATGGTGCCCAGGCAAGCCACCGCGAACTCAGCAATCCTCCTGTCTCTGCCTCCCGAGTGCTGGGATTACAGGCGTGAGCCACCACGCCCAGCATTATATGTGGTTACCGGGGATTGAACTCAGGTCCTTGCGCTTGCAAGGCAGGCACTGGAACCACTGAGCTAACCCTCCGGCCCCAATGTATTTATTTTACAATGTGTAAAATTTAGTTTTAAAAGGAAAAATTGCATAAAATGCAACTTAGCAATTAAAAAAAAAGTAGTTTGAGAAATAGCTTTCTTTTAGAAAAATAATACATTAACTGCTATTAGAATAGAGTAAACCTTGCCATAATGTACCAAGAAATATCTTTCTTTGGACTCTAATCTTGGCACTAAAGGTCAATTTAACTTCTAAAAGGTAAAGTAAGATCTTATTAATTAAAAACAAAACAGAAAGCTTTTCAGTAACTTCTCTAATAGGATGACAGAAAAAATACATTTTATCGAAATATTCATTTTCTATTATTCTTACATAGCCTAAAAGAACTCAATGCTTAAGAAATACTTTTTTTTGGGCCAGGCGTGATGGTTCATGCCTGTAATTCCAGCACTCAGGAGGCAGAGGCAGGAGGATTGCTGAGTTCGAGGCTTGCCTGAGCTATACAGTGAGCTCAGGGCTAGACTAAACTACAAAGCGAGACCCTGTCTCAAAAAAAAAAAAAAGAAAGAAAAAATTTTTGAATACTGGGCATCAAACTCATGACCTTGTGCTTGCACAGAAGGCACTGGAACCACTGAGCTATATCCCCTGCTCCAAGAAACATTGTTTTAAAAAACATAATTTTTAGCTAGATATGATGGCACTCTTGTAACCCTGGCACTCAGGAGGCTGAGGCAGGAGGACTGGTGTGAGTTCAAGGCCAGCCTGGGCTACACACAGAGTTCAAGGTCAGTATGAACTATATGGTGAGATCTTGCTTAAAAAAACAAAAAACAAAAAACAAAAACAACTGCCCCAAAAGAACAAAAAACCCTCCCAGAGAACAACAAAAAACTCATAATTTTTAGTTGACATTGGCTTTCTATTAATAAAAACATAAAAATACATTTAGACATTTATACTGAAATATGGACCTATCCTTAAGCTAATAAAATGATATTATTAGTAGGTTTTAAAATTACCACAATCACTGATTTTGCTTGTTCACAATACTGGAAGTCTCCATATCGAACAGACCTACGCCCCTGTAAATAAAGATAACTTAAGTTACCTTGTAAAGATATCATATTCAGTATTATTAAGGTAAAGAAATGTTCAAATATGGAACAACCCTAGTCAATTTTTGAATTTAAAACATGCATCCTACATATCAATGAAAAATAAATTAAAATTTTCCTTCAAAAGTATCTTAACTCTAAACCTATTAAGTATATTTCTTCTTTGAACTGAAGAACAATTATTCTCATGGGTTTCTACAATTTCCTTTCCCATAGATAAGTATTTTTAATAACTGAGTAGAAGAGGATAACTACTTCCTTTTTAGATTGTATTTGTCAATATCGTACAATTGTACAAATATGCATTTGGGTCAACATTCAAATAAAATTTGAAGAGTCTCCAGTGATGGCGAAACTTTGGAGGTTCAATGATACAAAGAGCCCATTCCAGCATGCATGCTACAGGTTTGCTGCCACTAGTCTAGACATACAAACCTTTAACTCAATTTTCTGCGGTAACTCAGCTATTTCAAAGTTTAATTTATTATGTTAACATGATGAAATTACTTACATCCCGATCTACTGTAGTTGCAAAACCAATGGCCTCCTTTTGTGTACAGTTCACAGCTTTCTGAAGAGTGTAAATAACTTGTTCATAGGTGTGAACCTCGTCATTAAACAACATGCAATAGTAAGTGTCGCTCCTCTCTCTGTGGGATCAAACATGAATGACGTATTTGTGCATTATCTCACTCCAGTTCATTTATTAAGAGAATACTTTGTCCTATAGAATGTGCTAGGAATTGGACACAGTGGTGACGAAGTTGTCTGGGTCTCTATGCTCTATGACATGACAATTATAGTTTGGTAGAAAAAACAGATAAAAACAAAGAACTCCAAATGCACTGGCTTTTATTAAAAACAGTAGGATTGGGGCCAGAGATTTAGCTCAGTGGTTCTGGCGCCTGCCATGCAGTGCAAGGTCCTGAGTTCGATCCCCGGTAACCACATACAAAGCTGAGCATGGTGACTCACGCCCACCAGCAATCAATACCACATAACACAGTGCTGGGTGTGGTGGCTCACGCCTGTCATCCCAGCACTCGGGAGGCAGAGGCAGGAGGATTGCTGAGTTTGAGGCTTGCCTGGGCTCCATAGTGAGCTCAGGGCCAGCCTGAACTACAAAGCAAGACCCTGTCACAACAAAAAAACCCAAAAAACCCACAAAAAACAAACAGTAGGATGCTAGAGCAGGGTGTCTGAGGTTTGGAGTACAGGTAAGAAAGGCTGGAGAAGTGCTCTGAGACTTAACTTGGACTTGCCATCACTGGGTCTCACCCGAGGCAACTCCCCCCATCTCCTGAAGGTGACTCATCTCCCACAGTGCCTGGAGACATTTTTGGCTGTCATCCCTGGGCTCAGGGGTGCTACAGGCTCCTGGATGGTAGAGACTAGTGATGATGCTAAATGGCCTGCAATCCACTGTGCAGTTCTGAGGACAAATAATTGGCCTGGCCTCAAACACCAGTGGTGCCATAGCCGAGCAACCCGGGGGTAAGGGAAGGCAAAGGCGAAGTGCTGAGGAGTCAGGAGGTGATGCTGGGAGTTGGACGGATGGGGAGATGAGGATGAGATCGGTCTCCTCTGGAGAGGGGAGAAATCGGGAATATCTTGCAAGATTTGAAACAAAGTATGACCACATTTGCCTGAAAATCTCACTTTGGCTATAGTATAGAGAATGAATCATACAGGGCAAGAGTGAGGCAGATATGAAGCAGAGCAGAAGCAGAACCCTAAGGGAGAGACACCCAGACTTCGAATTTCAATGGGCACAAGGGATTCAAGTTTCTGGGTAGACTTAGGCAGGAACATTAGAAGTAAAGCAAGTCATCCTTCCTTTCTGTGCTTTTTTAGTATACACGTGCCATTTTTATTTAATTATTGGGTTCACAAACTTGTTACCAGAAAGCCAGATACTATTCTAGGCTTTAAACTCAGATTTTAGATGAAAGAAACCCAACTTGATGAAGATACAATTAGGAGGTATTAAGCAATTTTCAATGGGTCCATAAAAAGCAGAGTTCAGTAATTCCTCACAACTTGTACTGAAAAACACTTTGCCCACAATCTCAATTATCTGGAACACACTGAATAAACAAAAAGAAACATCAATAATATCCTTTAATTCTTCATTGCAGCCTTAATCCATCCTTAACTGTGAGTACAATGCCCACAAGTTTGGCTTCATATTTTAGTAAAGAGAAAGTTGTTTGAGGCAAGCCCATTAATAAGGAAAAGCCTTTCCCTAGCCATGTAGAATCCAGCTCACTGGTACAAGTCTGTGATCTCAATAGTCTAAATAAAAATGGCATCTATACACTAAGAAAGAAGTACGGAACTTTTTTTTTTTTTTTTTTGCTTTTGAGACAGGGTCTTGCTTTGTAGTTTAGGCTGGCCCTGAACTCACTATGGTGCCCAGGCAAGCCGCCGCAAACTCAGCAATCCTCCTGTCTCTGCCTCCCGAGTGCTGGGATTACAGGCGTGAGCCACCACGTCCAGCATTGTGGTATGCGGTGTTGATTGTTGGTGGGCGTGTCTCCATGCCCAGCATTCTATGTGGTTACCGGGGATCGAACTCAGGACCTTGCACTTGCGAGGCAGGCGCCAGAACCACTGAGCTAACCCTCCGGCCTGGGAACATTTTATAATTAGGATCAAAATGCTTAAAACTGAGTTTGAGTACTTATTCATAAAGAGTTCATTCTTTACATATAAAGGAAACAAAAAGGATAGCTATAGTCATCAATTTTTCAGATAAAACTGTTTATGCCTGAAAGCAGTTACAGTTTTGACATAGTTTAAATATGGCTACAAGTAACCAACAAATCCAGAGAAACTTTCACCAGTTAAGTGGATCACCCATATTTAAAAGCTGTAATGTTTGGGCTGGAGATTTAGCTCAGTGGTTCCGGCACCTGCCTCACAAGTGCAAGGTCCTGAGTTTGATCCCTGGTAACCACATACAACAATAGCGGGCATAGTGACTCACACCCACCAGCAATCAGTACCACATACTACAGTGCCAGTCGTGGTGGCTCACGCCTGTAATCCCAGCACTCGGGAGGCAGAGGCAGGAGGATTGCTGCATTTGAGGCTTGCCTGGGCTACATAGTGAGCTGAGGGCCAGCCTGAACTACAAAGCAAGGCCCTGTCTTAAAAAAAAAAAAAAAAGCTGTAATGTTTTTATTGTTCTTCTAAAAGCCAATCCTTAAAAAACAAAACAACTTAGGTCTCATCATTGTTGTTTGAAAGTTGCAATTTAGAGGTCCTCCTAAGCAAAGACTAAATGCGCTACACTTACACCATCTCCAAGTCTGCTGGCAATTCATCTTCATTTTCCCAGGTTAGGATCTCTACTGCGTACCGAAACATAATAGCAAACATGTTGTAAGTTCTTGCTATCACATCTTCAGATAAATGCACGAGTGGATCCTGTATGAAAGAACAGAAAAAGTACAACCATGTTAAATATATATTAATTCTCTCCTTTCCTACTCTGCCTCCACTTTTCAAAATACTATAGAGAAAGCTCCCAGGTGGTCTACCTTTATCTTCTCCTTAATAAATTTAATCCTAAATCAAACTTCCTAAATTAACCTTCCTAAAATGTTTTGCTCAGAATATTTCCAGTTTTTAATCAACTGAATCAAATTTTTAATGGGACTTCAGTGCCTAATGAATACACTTAACATTTTGGAATGGTTTTCCAGGACTGCTAAAACTTCAAATCAAATCATCTTTCCAGCTTCATCCCTTAATCTTGAATCTGCAGAATAAAAAAAATACTCAGTAAAGATGGACATGTAATATTAGGTCTATAGGTCTAAAGGAGAGCTTGATTTTGACCGTTTGAAAGGGGAGAACTCATTAATGCAAAAAACCTGCTCCTTTATTTTATAAGAACCACTCAATGGTCTACTTCTGTCTGTAGGATGAGATGTTAACAGGAAGTTTGGATAGGAGTCTTCATGGGGAATAAGTCACTAAATTTCTACATTAATATAAAATGTATTACTTTAAACATACATGATGCTTATATCATGATATCTTTCAGTTAGGGCTCTTTAATATTTTATATAACTTAAATCTTAAAGCCTTACCTTAAATCTAAACATTTAATTTAGCTTAATGCTAACTAGCATTATATTCATTTCTCAAAAAAAGCAGCAGATTCCCATATCATGGGAATAGTAACTAGCATTTTCTTCCAAATACAATACATATATACACATGCACTCCACACACAGGAAATATTAACTACCCAAGATAAATCTAAGTAAACTGACATAAAATGGAGAAGGTCGAAGAAAAAATTCCCAAAGGAGATGGGTCAAAGGCTCAAAAGAAGTCTACTCAGTCAGACAGGTTTTCAAACCTACAGCCATTTTACCTGTAACTCTTCTCACACAGGCTACTTAACATGCCCTCCCTCCACTGTCTGTGACATCAGCTTTGGAAGTCATTAACACAATGACAGTACCTGTGCACAGAGAGGTTCAGTGCTACAATCCCACAAGGATTTTAAAAAACAGGTTTTAATAATGACACGAACCTCACACTACACCAGAAAACAACCAAACTCTGCTTCCTTAGGGACAGTGCCTCATCACATAGTCATTTGATTTCTTTCTTTTTTTTTTTTTTGGCTACAAAAGATTGAAGTCAGGACTTTTTGCTTACTAGGCAGCCACGGCATCACTGAACTACATCCCCAGCCCCAGTTATTTGATATCTTAAGCTTATATCCTTTGATGCAAAACATGCAGAGACTGAGGAATTTCACTGTTTTTTTTTTTCCCCCAGTACAGGGGATCGAACTCAGATCTTTGCACTTACCAAGCAGGTGGGCACCACTGAGCTACATCCCTGGGCCCTCTAGCATTTCTATATGAGACACTTTGGGCTATTTGCTTAATCTAAAACTTAAGTGTCTGCACTGCCTTCTGAGCCTGTTTTGGGACATTAAAAACATATATACAAAGCAGGGAGAAGGATATTAAGGTAGGAAAATAAATTGTAGTCAAATTAACATCCATTTATAAAGCAGATAACCTATATTCCCATATAGCTATTACACATATGCTGCTTCCAAATATTTGATTCTTTTCTCAGGTGTCCCAACAAAAGGGAAGACAAGCAGTTACCAGTTTACATCAGAGAAACATACTCCCTCCTAACGGAAAGGCCCGAGAGACATTTCTTAGGCATCCATGAAAGCCAGCACAGGAAAGAGCACACAGTAGAGGAGGGTCCTCATCTAGAACAGGTGTCACCCCTGTTCTCCCTTAGAAGAGGGGCCATGTGGAGAAGGGCTGGGTCTTTCTTCTGCTGTCACAGCATGAGGACATGCTACGCGCTCAGTGAGGGGAGCCAGGTCTGCCAAACAGAATGCTTCCAGCAGCCAATTTTCCTGTCAATAGACTTTTCCAGTAGTCAGTTATTTCACACTTTGCAGCTCAAGAGTCCCTACTGTAATTATCCATTTCTTCTGTTGTTGTGGAAAACCAGCTACAGACAATATGTAAAAAAAAATTAAGCAGGGCTGTGTTCCAATAAATATTTATGGGCACAGAGATTTAGATTTCAAAACATTTTCATGTTACAAATGCTATTGTGCTGATTTTTTTTCTCAACTATTTAAAAACAGAAAAACCACTCTTGGCATGTGGTGGTACCAGATAAAAGCAGGTTACATACAAAATTGAGTATGTGGGGTTACTGTTTGCTGTTCTTTTCACCCATACAATGGAGAAATGTCTGCCCCAAAATGCCAACCGCTGAGATGTGGGGAACTCCGATGTGGTGTCCCTATAGGGGGTGTTACTAAGTTCCCATAGCTTCGTCTTCATATGCAGGTTGAATATATTGTCGTGGAGTCCACGTAAATGATGCTTTTATTATCTTAAGGGCTTTTGCTTGAAGACTGTTTCTCTAACTGAACTCCAAAAGAAGAAGTCAATGGCAGAGTGTGGGGGAGGCGGCGCCTGCCGAGTCCCTGGAGGGTCCCTCCTAGCAGCAAGGAAGCGACAGTCCACTGCGGTTTCAGATGTGCAGTCCCTTAAGGGCTAAGGACATCCGCAGTCGTGCTGCAGATCATTCGTACATCTTCTTAGGAGCAACAACTCTTCATGTCCTATGTCTATTTTCGAGTTGAACTTCTTTGTTTATTAATTGTAAGATGAACATTTTGGATACTAGACCATTAGATGTATAATGTGCAAATATTTCAACCATATACCTATAGTGGTTGTTAATCTTTTTCTGCAATAACAAGCTGTCTTTCAAGTTTATCTTAACTTTTTCTTGCATTTTTAAATACAGAATTCCAATTAAATACATTTTTTAAAAAGCAGAGCTACTCTAAGAGAGGAGGGGAGATCTGGAACCCCAATCACTTCTTCCTGAAATAAATTTCAGAATGGTTGCATGTAACTGGTGAAACACAGACAAAACTGATGTTTTCCAACAGTTTTGTATATATATCCTGATCTATCTAAAAGACAACACCTGGCACCAAAAGCCCTGGTCATTATGTTAAAATATTTGAGACCCACAGGGCATGTGGAAAATTATTGTTGTCCACTTGTCCCAAACATGTATCGGACTGTAATGTACCTAACTCCCTGACAATCAAAAGTAATAAAGACTGAAATAAGATCTTGACTCACAAATCAAATTGCCACAAAAAGCAGAGATTTGAGCATTTAGTGACAGCATGCTATTTCATTACAAATATCATTTAGGGGAAAAAAAAACTCCAAGGGGAAAGAGTTTTACAAAAAGGAATTACAAGTGAGGGACATATACAGTGAGCTGTCCTCTCCAAACTCAGTCCTGTCACAAACCTGAGGTTGTGACTTCCGAGATGAATGGGGCTGGTTTCACACATGGCAGTAAGAACAAGGTATGCTGGCTTACAAAGTCTTACTTACAACACAAATACACAAAAACTAGTAACCGAAAAATAATCTTTCAATAGTAAATTAGGGCTTAACAAAGCCTTCAAAAATGCTTAAAACCCCACCAAGAAAACTCTTTGAACTACACACAATTTTCAAAATTTCAAATGCACACCACTAGCAATACAGCCACAAAACACAAAGACCTTTCACAGTACTTAGTTACTGTTAATAGGACTGTGTGCTCATCCACTTCAACACATAATCAAATTACAGTTTCTTAAAATACTTAAAATTTATCATCAAGACAGCATTTCCTTCTACCATTTCAACTTTGTTAAAATGTTTTTACCTCTTCTTCTTCTTCTTCTTCAGTTTCTGAGGTGCTGAGCTCATGTTTCTGACAGTAAGGACCCTCCTTCCACGCTTCGGTGTCACCACAGTCACAGAAGCCGCCACCTCCTGAAGTCGTCATCTTAGAGAAAGATCGTAACCATCAGGAAGTGTTTACTGTCAGGTAACACAAAGGACCCCACGTGCCTAGGAGGTAATGCTGTGGAAGTGTTAAACTTTTCTGGTGGGATTAAAATGCCAAGCTGCTTAATGGTTTCAAGTTTTTTAAAATAAGTCACAGGTTAATATAAGTGATTTCAAAACACAGCATTTTGAAGAGGATTTGTCTAGTACATGGCTCCTATAACTAGGAAGTCAGAGGCCCAGGAGGGCTCCTGACAGATAAGGCTGAGACCTAGCCCACAGGTGGTGATGCTCCAACAGATTCAGGTCACAAGGAACCCTGCAGGTGCTATCCCACAGAGCAGTCCACTGAGGGGACAGAAAGGAACCAGCAGGGACTGTACAAGTAGTTTATATATCTTCTTTAACATTCCTAAAAAGTTACTCTCGGACAGGACAGGTAACAGGCTCAGGAAAAACAAAGAAGATTATCTAGTCACAGAAACTTTTCACTACCAGTGAGGTTCAAAAACTATTTATACTTCCTGGCCTGGGGATTTAGCTCAGTGGTTCTGGCGTCTGCCTCACAGGCGCAAGATCCCAAATTCAATCTCCAGTACCACATCCCACAACACCAAGCGTGGTGACTCACGTCTGTAATCACAGTACTCGGGACTGCTTGTACGGGGAGGCAGAGGCAGGAGGATTGCTAAGTTCAGGCCTTGCTTGGGCTATACAGTGAGCTCAGGGCCAGCCTAAACTATAAAGTGAGACCCTGTCTCAAAAAAAAAAAAAAAAGAAAGAGAAGAGAAAGAAGAGAAGAGAAGAGAAGAGAAGAGAAGAGAAGAGAAGAGAAGAGAAGAGAAGAGAAGAGAAGAGAAGAGAAAATTCAACACAGCATATGGTAATTATTTTGACATTACTAACCCTGTATCGATGGGCTCTGTGAATACTTCCTAAAAAGCACTCCATGCATAAAACACAAGTTGGGTCAACTGCACAATCTCTGTAAAGAAAAAAAAATCAGGTCATAAAATAATTATAGTATTTTGCGACAGAATGTTTCAAATTGGAATCCATTTGATAAAAGCCAGACTACTGGTTATTTTCAAGAAAGAAAATGGCATTTCCATGCACATCAGTTATTTGATCAATGAAACCAGTTTAAGAAACAGGTTTTCATACTGGATATATGTTAAGGAAGTCTTTCAAGGCTTATATTGCCAGAACGGTACAATTTCCCCAAAGATTTGTGGCAATCAAATTTACATTAAGAAACACAGATATAAATGGAATAGATATACACTGTACAAAATTCTTAAGAATTGTATCTTGGGAATCACAAATAACTTCTAAACAGGCGTTGGAGACCAAGGGTCTTCAAAGTGGCATAGATACCCTCTCATAAAAGCAAGATGTCAAGTGGGATGCAGGAAGACACTATTAGAACCTGAAATTACACTTAATTTTAACCATAAAGGAAATTAAACATTATACCTATTCAATACATAGACTGCTACAGGTCTCCACACTGGATCTGCATGTCTGGTCTGAGCATAATACGCGTGATCCATGACACAATCAGGTACAGCAGGAGTCCTGTGGTGACAGGCTCACATGCCAGTCAAACACATTTACAAAGTGTACCTTGAATAAGAGGATCCTATGCTTCCATAAAATAAGATGGGGAGTGAAAGATAAATACAGGTTGGTTTCTGGCCCCAGGTTCTGATTCAGAGTTCCATAAATTCTCATAGATTGGGGTGTTTGAAGAATCTTTTGTTAATACTTGTGTTTTTGACCCCACAAAGCTCTAATCCTTGGAATTTTCTCAATGACAGAGAGCCTTTTTAGGATGACAGGTGCCTTGGGGTTCCTGGGTAGCCTCAGGACAGGGACTGGTTGCCAGGGAAGCCAACTATGTACTTAAAGGGCTGAAACATCAGGCTTTCCTTACCTCTAGGCAGAAGAGAGGGATTGCAGGCTGACTGCAGGCAGTGAGGACCAATGATACAACCGATCATGCTATCAATCATGAAGCTGCCATAAAAACCCAACAGGACCGACCAGAGAGCTTCCAGATTGCTGAACACACCGGGATATCCAGACAGGGCACAGAAGCTCTGTGCCCCTGACCTAGTCATCTTTTCAGCTGTTCATCTGTATCCTTTGAAATGTACTTCACAGAAAATGGGTAAACTTACAAGTTTCCCTGAGTTCTGCTCTAGTAATTAAATCAAATCTGAGAGGGGTCTAGGACCCCTCAATTCACAACTGGTCAGGAATACAGGTGACCACCTACAACGTGTGATTGCCATCTGAGGCAGAGGGCAGCCCTTAACCTATGGGATCTGATGCTATTTCCAGGTAGGCAGTGTGTCAGGTCTGAATCAGATGACAGCACACTCAGTTGGTGTCTGCTCGAGACTTTGGTGCACATGGGTATGGGTGTGTGTGTGTGTAAAACCCCAAACATCTGCTATCAGAAGTGTTCCGCTGTTGAATGTAGTAACCAGAATAACTTCTCTACTGTCCCAGCACTGCACACTGGATTTCCTCCACTGCCTTTCTACCACTGAGGATGCTGCATGCAGCACCCTAGTAAATGCTCTCACAAGGATCTGTCTGTGATTACATTCACATATAAATTCAAGAGAGAACCCCTGGTCTTGAACAATAAGGCCCTTATTCTCAGGCCATGCTAGATGCAAAGACACAAAAAATAAAAAGATGAAAACTGAAAAATCTATTGCATTTCCTTCATGACATCACAAATTGCAGAGCTGAGCAACTAACGCTGGTATAATACCATTAGCTGCAAACCTTATACCAACACCACTGGTCTTTCCACTAAGTCTGCAGGATCCAATACGGGGTTCCACACTGCATTACTGACAGGCCTCGGTCTTTGCTTGACTTTCACGACCATGACTTTTGAACAGTACTGGTCAATAATTTTGCAGCTGTCTTACAAATGGGGCTGATGTTTCTATGCTTAGATGAGTAATACATTTTTGGCAAGAATATCAGAAGGGATGCTCTGTGCGTCACAACAAAGGCACGTGCTGTTGATATGCTACGACTCATTACTGGGGATGTTAATTCTGTTCACATGCTGTCTGCCAAGTTTCCTCTCTGTAAGTCACTATTGTTCTTTTTGTAATTAAGTATATTTGGGGAGACACTCTGTATCTTTGAGGATGAATTGCTTGTTTACCCTCACCCCATCCCAATTTCTGTCGCTATCAGTGGATCTTGCTCACAATTGTTAGTGTTACTCGACAAGTGATTTTCAGTTTTCCTCCTTCCTGCTTTATTAATTAGAATTTTCAAAATGACAGAGCTATGGGAAGCCTGTTCAGGCAATTTCTTACCGTCTGGAACCACCAGTTACGCCAGGTTTACTTTGCGTTTTTCCTGTGTCTGCCCTGGAATCGATCGCTTTGCCGTGCCGCTCGGCTCTCATTTACGGGACTATGAACACTGAATATATGAACAACAGTATGCTGGGGGACGGCTGTTCACTGCAGCAGAGCCCTTTTGGCAGTAGAGCCAGGAAATACATATAGACAGACCTTATTTATTTTAGACTTTCTTCTTTAATGCAAATATTTTAAAGTTACTTCCTTCTAAATGCTCCTTTAGCTGTGCCTCAAAAATTTCAATATGCAATGCTTTCATCATTTAGTTATTTCTCAATTTCCTTAGTAATTTCTTTTTATCTAGAAGTTACTTAGCAATGCTAAATAGTTTTATTTAACCTGTTTTTTGTTATACATTCCTAATTTTACTCTATTAAAAATAGCAGGACAATTAACATGAATGAGCCTCTAATTTATTGTTTTCTTTGATGCCAATATGTAGAATACTTCAACAAATTAAAATTTCATTCATAAACTATACAATTCATGCATGCTTAGTGGCTCTTAATATATATCTACAAGGTTAAACAGAATTCCAGAATGTTTTCATCATCCTCAAAAGAAATTCTATACACATCCACGGTAATAACTCCTTTTCCCTTCCTTATTCTCATCCCTGGGCACCATACACCTCTTTCCTATCTCTATGAACGTTCTGGACATCTATATGAAATCAAGCAATGCAGGATTTTTTGTAACTAGACTCGGTGCGGCGCTGTCATGGTTCCTCTGTTGTAGCAGGCCCCAGGATTCCCATCCCCCTTTAGGGCTGAATAACAACACTCTATCATATGGATAATGTTTATGGATTCTCCACTTCATGGACAGTAAGGTCATTTCTGCCTCTTGGCAACTGTGAATAATACTTTACAAGAAGTTTTGAATGCCTGTTTTCAAGTCTTTTCAATCTATTGCACTAGTGAAATCCCTAGGACATAAAGCTCTTGAATGTGCATCCTTTTCTAACAGTATCTTGGGCATGACCTAGCTGTTCATACATACATTCATATATTTTAAAAGGTAAGTTACATACATGTATCAGTGTACCAATTAGAGGCTTTCAATT
>PVIC010049483.1:0-13142 GCA_004025085.1 Thryonomys swinderianus | reverse complement strand
GATATCTTCTGCCTAGGAGAGAAAGGGGACCTGAAAATGGGTTGCCCACCCACCTTGCTTTCCAGGGTTGTTTTTTGTTTGTTTGTTTGTTTGTTTGTTTTAAATGGGACAAAGCTATGAGGGGAGGTGGGTTCAACGTGGGAAAAAACTATAATCAGCCTTTAGGTAACATTGGTCCAAGCAAGAAATAACAAGGTGGACAATACCATATCAACCTATAATTTTACATCAAACATAGTCACTTATGTAATATTGATTAGATGGAGATGCCATGGAGAACTGAATGATGCAGCAAGGGTAAAAGGATTTTCAGACAGAGATCTTTCCTGGAAGGACTGGGTTAAGACCTTGGTCCCCTTAGGTGATTGATACCTTGCTAGAATAGCAGTCACTGCTCTGTATCCTACATGGGTGTGGCAGCTTTTCTTTTTCAGTGCTGCTCTTCAGTGAATGTGCCTTGATTGTGTTCCATGTTAGCCTCTCCACTGTCCAAGTTGGCTCCATTGTCCTCCATGTTGGCTCCTTATTGCTGGCCTTGCCTAACTTCCTACCAAGATATATAATTAATTTACCTATTTACATTATCTCCCACTCTGAGAATTACCCCAAAATGCCATAAGGGGAAAAAGGGCAAAGACTATTCTACCCCCTTTAGGCTGAAGAGGGTTGTAGTTGTGATAGGCAGACTTTAACATTCTCTAAAATTTGTTTTCAATGACAGAAAACTTTCCAAAACAACAACCAAATAAAAAAAAAACTGAAGATAAACATTTTCAATAAACAGCACTGATGAAAATACTGAAGAGAATCCTAGGCAGACACAAAAAGATCACAAGCACCAGCAAACCCAAAGGGAAATATACCTATAACTGAAAGAGCAGTTAAACAATAATAAAAAAAAGGAATCATCACTAGAAAAACTATGCAATGACAGGAATTAGTAAATATTTAACAATTCTCACTGTCAATAACACTGATCTTAATCTCCAATCAAAACAATGCAGAGTGGCAGATTGGGTTAAAAGACAAAATGAAATTGTATAGTGCCTTTGGTACTAATCAAGCTATCAAACAGAAAAGTATATAGAGTAAATGTAAAAAGATGGAAATTGGAAAAATATTCAATTAGAGAAAAAAATGAGCAAGGGTAGCTTTTTATTTTCATACACATTAACCTCAAGACAGATATGTACCAATACAGTCAATGTGAGAAACTTAAATACCACACTCTTACAATTAAACAGGTCAAGTAGAAGAAAATGTCAAGGAAGAAATATCAGGATTAATACATATTATTTAAAAATCAGACTTAACAAGTAACCATAAAACTTTTCTTCCAACGACAATATATACTTTTTCTAAAACAGCACATGGAACTTTTTCAAAACTAGATTGCATGTTAGTGCATAAAGCATACTTAAGTAAATGTCAAAGAATCCAAACAATTTTCTTTATGCCACTGGATCATAGTTGAATGAAGCTAGAAATCAAAAGCAGAATAAGCCAAAGAAATTCCTCAAACACATGGAAATTAAATAATACATTACTAAATTATTAACAGGTTACAGAAGAAATTAAGAAAGCAATAAAATGTACCTAATGTAAGTATTCATTCCCTTTCCCTGTAAATTTTTGTATCTCTCATTGATTTTTTAGAAATTTATTTTACCTCAAGCAATTATTTTAGTCTTATGCCACCATAATTATTTTTATTATCCAAGAATTGTTCCCACTTTATACTTTTCAAAATCTTATGACATGAGTATAACCATTAACACGTTTGACTTATGATTTTTGAGGATTTTTTTCTACATATTGGACATGGGAGCAATGGTTTGATAAAGAAGAACTTGAGTGAATATTGTCAAAAGGAAGTTTCCTTCACAGAAATTATAGAAAACCATGAAAGTAAGTAACACATATGTGGAAAGTAAGATGGATTTTGGAATCAGAGAGACTGAATTTCAAAACACAATGCTCTATTTTAGCAAGCAAATTAATTCACATGAATAAGCCAAACTTTTTGACTCATTTATAAATATTGTATTTTAAAACAAACATTATAAAAATTAAATTAAATTAAACAATTCACCTAAAGAGATTATGATAGTTCCTATCACACAAACTATAGATATTTTTATTAATAAAGGGATTTTTTTTGAGACAGGGTCTTTTTGTAGTTCAGGCTGGCCCTGAGCACACTATGTAGCCTAGGCAAGCCCCCAACTCAGCAATCCTCCTGCCTCTGTCCCCTAAGTGCTGAGATTACAGACATGAGCCACCATGCCCAGCATTGTGGTATGTGGTACTGATTGCTGTTGGGTGTAAGTCACCATGCCTGGTATTGTGGTATGTGGTTACCAGGGATAGAACCAGGGACCTTGAGCTTGCTAGGCAGGTGCCCAAACCACTGAGCTAAACCTCTCGCTCATATTTTTTATTTATATAAGGGATATTTTTATTTATACTTTACCCTGATCTTTTAATAAAATAGGTGCTCACTAGGTGTTTTTGTCTTGCCTCTTAATGCATATTCTCCAGAACTTTTCATAAAGAAACTAAGGCCTTTAGAGTGAAATATCAAACTGATTAGCAATGGACTCTGCTCGGGGTAGTTGTAAAGCCCACTTCCGGGTATGTTTCCATGATGTATGGAGAGTGGCCTCGGATCCATGTCTGATCCATCACCCCTACAATCCCAGCACTCTTCTACTGTTCTGCTGCCCAGACACAATGACCTAGGCATAGCTACCTTTCTGTGCCCCTTCAATCACAACGTTCTTGACTTGGAGGCTGCCAACCATGTAGCGAATTCTCTGAAACCAGGGACCATATAAACTTCTCTTTTTTTACAGTATGTTGTCAGGTATTCTATCTCAGCAATGGTAAAGGTGACAAAGAGTAACAGCTGAATTCTGAAATGAAATTTAATTTTAAATTCCCAAAGAAAATGAAAATAGCAAAGAAAAATAGGATGTGGCTCTGCTATTTCTTTTCTCAACAACAACCTTAGAAATGTGACTAAATATAGGGCCAGAAATATAGACTTCTGCACATTGTTAATCATGAAATGATACTTGTATTACCCAATCTAACCTTGATTAATTTTGGTAGGTGATTTTCAACACATGAAGTCAAAAAAGACATATAGAAAAACTGTTTAGCTTAACTTCAGTCCTTTGAAAAACTTCCCACAATATGTGTCATTTTTTCTTAAAATAGAAAGTCACATAGAGAAACATAATCTTTTTGTTAGTTAAATTATAATGTCGTACTTAAAAGGACTGTTTAAATCTGGACAGTATCTATGCAACACAACATAACTAACTTGAAAAAGTATCATGAGGAACTAATACAAAATTTAATATGATTTACATGGAAAATTGTACATTTTAGGAATTTTTGGAAATCTGTGCTAATTTAGAAGAAAGATGTGCTAATAGTATCTCTTAACCAGATGTACATTTGAAAAAGTTATATATTCTTCAGGGGGTAGGGATTCAGCTCAGAGGTTCCAGCATCTGCTTGGCAAGTGCAAGGTCTTCAGTTTGATTCCTGCTAACCACACAGCCCAATCCCAGGGGTTGTGGCTCATTCCTGTAATCCCAGCACTCGTGAGGCAGAGGCAGGAGTTTGAGGGTGGCCTGGGCTACACAGTTAGTTCGGGGTCAGCCTGAACTACAAAGTGAGACCGTGTCCCCAAAATAAAGAAAAAAAAGTTATATATTTTTCTTATGTAAATAAGTTTATTATGAAAAAGTTAACAGAAATATTTATAATTTAAAATGAATATTATCTTTAATTTTCTAATAGCCTCCATTGAGGTAACCAATGTTTAAATTTGTGGATGACTTATATTTTTATGCCTTTAACGCATATTTAAATGTTTTTAATTTGTTTTATGAAGGATATCTTAAATGAGCATTTTAATTTCCACTAAGGAAGAAGTGAAGTAAATAAATAAAACAAATGTTCCTTGTTAATTTCCTAGGACTTCACATATAATTCAAGTCTTATTTTTAGAATAAAAAGAATGGTATGAGTCTATGAATGAAAACTCCTTTTCTAATATTTTTGACCTGTAATTATCCCTGTGTAAGTTTGTTATTTCCTCTTTTGTAATCTTTTCAGTTTCAAGGCATTAAGACAAATTTTTCTTCCAAAAAGTTAAAAATTCTACTTTTTTTGTAGAGTTATACAGTTGAAACTTTTATTTGATTATTAACAGCACTTTTTTGAGTTCTCATATGGTTAAATATGGATCTCTCAAAACTCTTTGTAAATTCTAATATATGATTCTGTGGTTCTTTAAGCAAAAAATGCATAAACTATGACAGGAAAAAAACTATTCTAGTTAACCTTATTTCTTTTGTGGTCTTACTTCTTTCTTGGGTATTGCTGTCAATCAAGTATAATTGCGAGATTGCTTTGTAGAAGAATATCAATTGAGACTAGTTTGAAAGGCACTTTTTCTTTTAACCTAACCTAACAATTCAATTCTACGCCATTTCATGGATATACAATTGATAACAACCCTTTATTTAAAAGACAACTGGTCATCAATATAATCTGATTCTCATCTACAGGAGGTTCTGTGGGTATGAATACGTGTGTATATTTGTATCTGTATTCAGATTAATATTGAAGAACTAAGCATGTGAATGATCATCAGCAGGAACAGTAAAAGAAATTTAATGAGGAGATTATAATCAAAAAATGCAATAATAGGAAACTTGCTTAATGAGGACACTGGTACCAGGCTACATTATTCATAGGGTATTCTGATTTGAGATAAATGTGAAATGAAATATACATTCTTTGGTGGAAGTCTCCATTTACATTTCAAATAAATACTATTACTCTAACCTTTGGCTGAGAAAATGAGCTTTCATACTGAATAACTAAAGGTTCCCCCAAAGATAATGGTGTATGAAATATATTTTTAAAACACAAATTGAAGATGGAAGCACCTTTTCCTGTTTTTAAGAAACATGTTTCATTGTAGATTCAGAGCAAGACACATTATCATACCACTAAAAGTCTAATAAATTCAAGATCCCTGTTCATGTAATAAAACATGGCTATAAATGGATTTGCACATTTCCTCTTTTAATTGTATTCTAATAGGTCCCATTCTCTTTTTAAGAGTCAATTAGCTGAACTGATTAAAACAGAGTGAAAGTGAGAAGAGGATTATGAATAAAAGCCCTACTCACTAGAGTTCTTAATCTTGGCCCATAATCCTAGGTTTTACCTGGCCACATCATAAATGCTACACAATTAAGACAAATTATCAAAAACTATTATTCCTCATGGGTGTTCCTGTATGGTGTTATTTGTGTATATATATATAATTAAATTATATATATAAAATTATCACAGGCATCTGTAGAAACTTTGACACTTTCCTTGGGGTATGGAATATGAACAGAAATTGATGTAATTGGTTAAGCAAATCTTGCAAGAATTCCTATAGACAAGAATTGAGAACCACTAATAGAGGAGAAATGCTAATGTCCAGATATTGATCAGACTTAAAATGATCTTACCATTGAAAAGAGCTTATGAAGAAAGATTATCTTTTCCATGGAGAATAAACAGGTGGTTGAACTTTTGAGCAGAGTGAATTAACTTCCTCTGTATGAAGCAAAAGAAAGGAAATTCTTTTTTTTTTTTTTTTTTTTTTTTTTTTGCTGGGGACATGGAAAAATAATAGATAAAATATGTTTTCAAGTTAAGGAAAAGTAGAGTCAGTTAGTCTAAATGCCTTGGTAGCTAATTTTAATTTATCTATTAATAACCATTATACGATGTTCACACACACACACACACACACCATATCTTTGTAGAAAAAGGGCCCTGATGTATTTTAAATAGTCACTGCTCATCACTGATATTGACACTAGTCATTGAGGAGGGAGAAAAAGAAAATATGAAAAAAATACCTCTCTGGGGAATATGGTCTTTACAGTTTTGACTCAGGAGGTATGCTGGCATGAGACAGACTCAAGGGGGAGTTTTAAAAACATATGAAAGGCGTCTTGGCCTTGTATGCACTTTTTGACCTACACAGGGTAGTTTAGATGAAAAAAGTACATATCAGGCAGAAGAGATGTGGAGGATCCTGCATGGATCCTCAAGCACCTCCCACTTCAGAGAAGCATGGACGCAGTTGCTAATACATGTCCATGTCATCACCCACAACACAATGAGTTTGTATTCTGAAAAATCTCCATTGATAAGATATAAATCAAACAACCTTCTGAGTCATGCTCAGTAAATCTACACATCACGTATTTTTTCATTGCCAGCAGTCCTGCAAAAAACAATCCATGTGTCAGAACTTTTCCAGCAAGTGACTTTAATCAGTAATTCTAGAGTTCAGCTGTCTGCATTTGGTAAGGAGAGGGCTCCAGTGACTTGCTGTCATTCTTCCCTCAGGAGTAAGTGCCTCCTCGACAATGAGAACTTTCTCACAGGGATGTTCCTCAACTTGCACTGAGATGATGTCTTGAGGATGTCATCACAAACTGAAAATACTTTGAGATAGAATGCACTCCATACACCTGAACAACATGGCACCCCATACAGTGCTGTTTGTTTCCCTTTGTGACCTAAATCTGTGGCTGGTTTTCTTGCACAATGTCACCAGGAAGTCTATATACCACTAGTCAAAATCAAAAAGCTATAACTATTATGAGTGAGGACCATCTGTACTTGAATTCTTTATCTTTGGTAAGATAAGGTTCCACCTTTTGGGTTGAAACATGGATGAGGGATATATGAAATGTTCATTTCACTCTGTGTCATTAAGTCTATTCAATGGTGTACCGTGTTCTATCATGTCACACTTTAAAATTTACAAAGTCTCTCATAAAACAAGAATGTTCTAAGGGAAGGGAGATATTGTCAAAAATTTAATAAGAAGATGCTCTTCTGAGTATGTTGAGGGTGGAATGGTGCAAATCATATTTCAGTGTCTCGTAGGAACTCACATAGCAGAGGTAGATGTCTTGAAGGTTTTTTCTTCTGGGACATCATTTTAGTGGTAAAATTAGTGGTAAATCTCCACCTGTATTAGAACCATATGGTGTCAACCAGTTTATCTGTAGAAATACACTGTTTCTTCAGTTGTTTTTTCAGTACCAGGGATTGAACTCAGGTCCTTGTGCTTCCAGGGTAGATGCGGTACCTCTTGAGCTAAATCCCCAGCCCCAAAACTCACTGTTTCTTTTTGCCTCACCATCAAAACATACCTGTTTTGTGTCTCACATACTTCATTTTAGGAATGCTCATTGCAATGTCATTTGGACTACTGTTATTTTAGCCACTGAAGCAGATTAATGCCTAGGTCTTCAAGTTAAAGATGTTTTAGGACCTTGGATAATTTTAGTACATAAAAACAATTTTAGTTCAAATATTGGATAAATAAATGTTTATTCAATAATCTATTTTATGTGGATTGTTGACTCATTCTGACTACAAATTGCATTTGGCTCTGAGAAAACAAATACTACTTTCCTGAGAAAGAAAGCTGTAAACAATGAGGCATTCATCCTTATCTATGGGGATTTTTTTTTAAACAATTGTTTCTTTTCTCAATCATGCAGCAGATAAGAATAACACTTTCTCAGGGCCAGAGACTTAGCTCAGTGTTTAAGGTGCCTGCCTAGCAGGCACAGGTTCCCTGTTTCGATCCCCATAACCACATACAACAATACTGGGCATGGTGACTCATGCCCACCAGCACTCAGCACCACACACCATAGTCCCAGGCATGGTGGCTCATGCCTATAATTCCAGCACTTGGGAGGCAGAGGCAGGAGGATTACTAAGTCAGAGGCTTGCCGGGGCGACAGAGTGAGCTGAGGGCCAGCCTGAACTACAAGGCAAGACCCTGTCTCTCAAAAAAAAAAAAAAAAAAAAAAAAGGCACTTTCTGGAATTGCAGCCTTGTGGAGAGTGATGCATGCACTTCCCATAAACTACAGTTTAGATTTTAATACATCAGAGTAAGATATAAATGGATTTGAAATGAACATTCATTCCTCTATTCATTTCCTAGAACACACAAAACCTACAGCCATATCCTGAAATGAAAAATAGAGTTAATAATTATAAGTGCTGTTGTCTTGAGTATAGTGTAACATGACATTTAGTTAAATGTTCATCAGCTATGCATAATTGGCAACATACTTTAAAAAGTGACACAATTGCTATAGCTTACTTTGGTGTTTATTGTTAGTATACAAATTACTTTGGATCATTTTGGTGCTCATGTGGATGTAAAATATAATACCTATAAATAAGAATTCCACTGTAATTTGCCAGAGTATTAATGAACACCATTGTGCAAATGTGAGCAGATAAGTTACATACAGAAATGAAACAAGAAAAGTTGTAAATTTGAAGTTCCAAATTATACTACTTTCCATTCTGAAAAGTATGTTTTTTGTTGTTGTTGTTATTGTTTAAGATGGGGTCTCGCTTTGTAGTTCAGGCTTGCCCTGAGCTTCCTACATAGCCCAGGCAATCTCAAACTCAGCAGTCCTCCTGCCTCTGCCTCCTGAGTGCTGGGATTACAGACGTGAGTCACCATGCCCAGCATTGCGGTGTATGGTATCGGGAATCAAACTCAGGACCTTGCAGTTGTGAAGCAGATGCCAGAACCACTTAGATAAATTCTTGGCCTCGATGAGTATTAGTTTTTATTTGTATGAAACAGCTTCAAATTATAGGAGTTGTCCCAATAAATAGACCTGTACAGGTGGGACCTAGTAATGAATTGGAAAAATTTAAATATAGGGAAAACAACATTAATGTTAATCTCAGGCAGTTCCTCTTATCAGTAAGTCACTTCCTGACCACCTTTCCGAGGCATATGGTGTTCCTCAGGAAGCTAGTATTGAAGCTAGTATCAGGGCAGTACAGCCCATTTGTAGACAGAAGCCTCAAGGACTGGAGTCACTTGATAACATTTTGTGAGATTATATGAGCACTGAAATATGTGATTACACTTACAGGAGGAAGACAAGGTCTCATTGAGAATTCAATCTTAATTGAATCATCAAGCTCATCAAACAAAAAGATGAGACTGACTTCTCCATTTGCTGCCTACGTGAGTTTTGGGAACTGAGTCTACCTCTTAATCATATATGTACACCCTATACAAATCAAATGTACACACACATCACAAATTATATCCTCTTTCCTCCTCATACTATTCTTGCAATTATCTCCCTTGGTCTTCTGACACTATTCTTTGCTATCACTTCCATTTTGCCCCAAATAAACATCAAGTAGTTTTAGCCCATGACTTTCCTTTCTAACTCATGGATTAGTGTAAGCTCAGGTGGGCAGAGAGCTGCCACTTGCTGAATTCCCGCAAAGCCTCAGTACATTGTGTTGTTAGATAGCGCAGAGGAAGCACAGAAGTCTTCACTTCCTGTCTTTCAACTCTTATCACTTCTGCCTTTATTTGCACGGCCCATTCTTCCAGTTTGGACTAGTGTGTAAGTGTGATGTCACACCTTTAGTCGACTCGCTTGGGTCTTCGTATAGTTATTTATTGCTTACTTCTTTCTTTCTTTCTCCTCTTGGCTTTCTATTGTATTTCTTCAGCACAAAACATCTCTCCTAACTTGGTTAAAGAACTAATAGTTCTCTTCCAGACTTTCAACATGATTATAAGTCATATTAAAATTCATCACACATAGAGGAAGTGTGTCACTTTTGTTTTAAAAATGGGGACATATGTCATTTTTGCCCCTGCATTTTCACCCACTAATACCACATGTGAATCACTCTAAGAACTTTGAAAGAGTAATTCGTTTTAATGGCTGTACAATTATTCATGATATGGATGTACCATAAATTATTCAAACCCTCTCCTGTTAATGGATGCTCAATCTGTTCCCATTTTTTTGACCACCATGCACAATTCTACAATGTATTTACTTACATAATGAATGTTTTATTTGTTTTGATTTTTTATTTTTACAGAATAGATTGCCATGGGAGAGAATCACTGATCAATGACATATATTTATATGTGACTTTAATTGATGTACATTGTCTGTAACAATTTATATTTCCACTAGTAATATGTGAGAGAATGATGGTTCTCCAAATCTTACTATCACAAGATGCTACCACATTTTCTCTTTGCCAAACAAATGATTAAATGTGAAAGTGCCTTGTTATTTTATGTTTTATGACCCTGTCTAGCTAGTGACTTTGAAAAGATCTTCCTGTACTTGTTACATTTGTGGGTTACAAATTGCTTATTTCTATCCTTTCTCTACTTTACATTGTGCTGCCCTGCTTTTGCTTGTCCATTATTAGGGATTTTTATATACTGTATGTAACCATTTTTCATTTGTCCTTGGCTTTTTAACATATTCTTATTCTATTAATGTTTTATATACTTCTCTTACTTAAAATGCTTGTAATTATTAGAAAGTATTATTTGTGTATAATACATGTATTAATTTTTCAAAAATTTTTTCAATTTTTTTCATACATTTATAGCTGATTTTTGTATTTTGGCAAACTATAGATATATGTGTGTGTATTTATTGTATATATATTATAGTGTGTTTTTAATTTTTAAATTTGTCTATTTTATTGACAGATAACTTATATGTGTTTTACAATGTATAATGTGATGTTCTAGTAGCTTTATACAATTTGTATTCAGCACCTCATGATACTTGTTATTTATTTTCTAAAATCTTTTCTGTTTCTTTATAAAAAAAGTATTCAAAATCTCTTTTAGCTGTTTTGAATCATAAAATACAACAATACATCTTATTTTCTATTTTACATTTTGACATAATGAATTTATTATGAGATTTTATAGTTTTTAAATATCACCATTTTTCTAAAATAAATACAAAAATATATAGCTATGAATATATAAATGGTGTTTACCAATGTTTGGGGGAAGGGTCCACTTATAGTATCAGTATTTAAAGTTTGATTAATAGTTCAATCTTTTTTCTTTTATAACAGAAATTCTACACCCTCTGGAAAACCGTTTCTATTCTGAAGCCTTTGACTGCTGCCCTCTACCTTCCTTCTCCATGAATTTGATTCAAATAGGTATGTTAATTAACCTTCCATCACTATGACAACATACTAGAGAATATTAGACTAAAAGAGGAAAGATTTGTTTGGTCACAATTTTAGAGATTTCAGTTCAATAATGGGCAGAATAGCAGAGTAGTAGGAGCATGTGGTGAAGCAGCCCTTTTTACAGTGAGGAATGAGGGAGAGAGAGAGACAGATAGAGAGACAGAGATAGAATATGGGAAAAAGGTGACAGGGACAAAATTTAACTTTCCATGCTAAATTCTCGATGACCTGCATACACCAATTAGGTTCACTACCTATGATTCCCATTATCTTCCAATAATAGCATCAAACCTATCAATAGAGGGCCAGAGGGTTAGCTAAGTGGTTCTGGCACCTGTCTCACAAGTGCAAGGTCCTGAGTTCAACCCCCAGTAACCACATACAATGCTGGGCGTGGTGGCTCACGCCCGTAATCCCAGCACTCGGGAGGCAGAGACAGGAGGATTGCTGAGTTCGAGGCTTGCCTGGGCTACATAGTGAGCTCAAAGCCAGCCTGAACTACAAAAGTGAGACCCTTTTCAAAAAAACAAAAACAAAAACTATCAATAGATTAATCCAGTGATGACTCTTTAGATCCATACGACCCAGTTGAATTTCCAAAAATTGCTACTTCTGAATACCGCTACAATGGGGATCAGGAATTCAACATATGAGATTTTTAGAGGATATTTGTAATGCAACCATAATGCTCATATAAATAAAATTTAAAATGTACTTAAAATAAAAGAAATTATAAATTGTTTCTTTTGGTGGTTGTTTTATTTTCTCCTCTCTCTCTCTCTCTCTCTCTCTTTTTTTTTTTTTTTTGGAGACAGTGTCTTGCTTTGTAGTTCAGGGCTGGCCCTGAGCTCACTGTGTAGCCCAGGCAAGCCTCAAACTCAGCAATCCTCCTGTCTCTGCCTCCCAAGTGCTGGGATGACAGGCGTGAGCCACCACACCTGGCACTGTGGTATGTGGTATTGATGACTGGTGGGCGTGAGTCACCACGTCCAGCACTGTTGTATGTGGTTACTGGGATCGAACTCAGGAACTCGCGCTTGTGAGGCAGGCGCCGGAACCACTGAGCTAAACCTGTGACCTGGTTATTTCCTATAACATATTCAAAGGTAGTTTTATAGCATGCGTCATGATATTTCTTTTTTAAGGGTGAATAATAATTTATTGTATGTTACAGAATATTTTTCATTACTTAAACTAACTTCTCCATTTTTTGACAATTTATTTATTTATTTATTTTGAGACAGGTTCTCACTGTAGTCCTGGGTGGCCCTGAGCTCGCTATGCAGCCCAGTTAAGCCTCGAGCTCACCAATCTTCCTCCTTCTGCCTCCCGAGCGCTGGGATTACAGGCGTGAGCCACCACACCTGTTACTTTTTTCACAAATTTTAACAATGATGCTAGTAACACAAGTGTACAAATATCTCTTTGAGACTCCATTTGTGTTTTTTGGCATATACACAGAAATGGAAATGATGAATAATATAACAGTTCTACATTCCATATTTTAAGGAATAACTGTGCCGTTTTCCGTATCATTTGCTTGATACTACATTTCTACCTACAGATCGGGATTGTTTCAACTTATTTAAATTCTCTCCAACACTTTGCATTTTGTGTCCATTTTGATAATATCTACCCTAATGAAAATGAAATTATGACACATTATCATGGATTTGATTTGCATATATTTAATGATTGGTGCTGTTCAATGTATTTTGTTATACTATGGATCACTAGTACAGCTTTTCTTGAAAAATGTCTGGGCACATTTACATTACAAATTGAAGTTTAGTTGTTGCTGTTGAGTTATAGTTCTTCAGACACTTGTTCTCATTCATTTGTAGGGTGTCATCTCTCTGTGTTCTTTGCTTCTTACAATAATCAAAAGCAGTCAGCATTGGTGTAGTGTGATGATTTATGTATTTATTTTTCCTTTCCTTTTTCCTTTCCTTTCCTTTCCTTTCCTTTCCTTTCCTTTCCTTTCCTTTCCTTTCCTTTCCTTTCCTT
>PVIC010049482.1:0-13150 GCA_004025085.1 Thryonomys swinderianus | reverse complement strand
AAAAAAAAAAAAAATGCACAGAATTGATCTCAGCCCTTGCAAGTTTGTTTTGGGAACTCTCTCTTGCTATACTATCCAACAAATCAAAGGCATAATGCAGGAGTTTTATTTTGATTCTACTTGAGAAAAAGTGTACCTCAAGATCAGCTAGAGTCAGGAAGTGGGAAACTAAAATCTAGCATGCAAAGGCAGAAAAAGAATAAGCACTTAAATATTCACACTGACAAGATACTCTTTTTTTTTTTTTTTTTTTGCTTTTTGGAGACAGGGTCTTGCTTTGTAGTTCAGGCTGGCCCTGAGCTCACTATGGTGCCCAGGCAAGCCGCCGCGAACTCAGCAATCCTCCCGTCTCTGCCTCCCGAGTGCTGGGATTACAGGCGTGAGATACTCTTTTTTGACCAAAATAGTCTCAACACTATCCTTTCATAAGCCTTGACCTTCTAGCCCCCTTTGCTAGACCAGCGGATCCCACTCTCCTGTATGCTGATAATATTTTTTCTTCCCTCTTCGTCTTCAGAAAGTCAAGATTCCTAGCTGTGAACAAAAGCTCTTCTATGAAAGTTAGAAGGAAAGTGCATATATTAAAAGAAAGTAGGTATGATTATACCTACTTCAGAGAATGATGGAAGAGTCTGGAAAAATATTCAACAGACCAGGTTTCCTTCAGCAGGACTAGATCTGGCTCACAAAACCATCACCGTTGGACCTGGAGATTTAGCTCAGTGATTTCGGCACCTGCCTTGCAAGCGCAAGGTCCCTGGTTCAATCCCTGGTTGGATCCCTGGTAGCACATACAATACCAGGTGTGATGGCTCATGCCTGTAATCCCAGCACTTGGGAGGCAGAGGCAGGAGGATTGCTGAGTTTGAGGCTTGCCTGGGCTCCATAGTGAGCTGAGGGCCAGCCTGAACTACAAAGCAAGACCTGTCTCAAAAAAAAAAAAAAATCACTGTTGTGTGACTGTGACATCAATATCCAAATTTGTCCAGAGTTGTTGATTACCAGCCTCTGTAGAAAACTATCACCTCATAAACTGTAATCTACTGGACTCTCTTGCTTCCAGCAAAAGTAGAAGCTTAGGCAGAAGGTATTTATTCTTGTCTGCAAGTCAAAATTTTGGAGAGACTTGAATAGAAGAATGAGACAGCTGACAAGCAGTAAAAGAATAATTCTACCAGACAGGAGGATAGTGTCATAGGCAAAGCAAGCAAGGAAATGAGGGAACTACTTAGGAAGTCACTGGAACAATCCAGGGAAGAAGATAGGTTAACAGGTGTGGTGAAAACTGGTTGAATTTTGAATATATTTCAAAGAGAAACAGGATTTATTAATGACTCATGTGTGACAGGTGAGTGAAAGAAAATTATGCATGCTGCCAAGATTTTTCCTTTAAAACTTGCAAGATTGAAAGACAGTGGACGGAAATGGGGAAGATAGTGGGTAAAGTCTTAAGAGGTGCATGAGGCTAGAGATCACAATACCGGAAGTGCCATGCAGAGCAGTGCCCGCTAATTCCTAGCAAGGGAGTGGGAGGGGTTGTCCCGTTGAGTCAGACCTAATTTTGAAAACACTTGAGAGAATCTGGTCAAAATCTTATTTTCATGAAGACTAAAGAGAAATGGGAAAGCTCTCCCACTGAACTGGATCCCAGAGAATATTTCTTGTACTGTGACAGCTGGGATTCTGGGCATCTTGGCTATATCTTTCGGATTATCTCCCAGTCCAGACCCTGCAGGAGAGAAGAGAGGACATAAGTAAAGGCGAAAACGCACCTGGCCAAGGAGCTCTTGACTCCGGACTCATTGTGAGGACCTAGCTCCTCGAGGAAACCCTAATAAACACGCATGGAACAGGGCCACACAAAACACAAGCCCAGCACCTGGAAAAGTAGCACAGCTCTTTGTGGAAATGGACTGTCCCAGCTAATGTGAAACAAACCCTTTGAAAAATGTTTTGTCGGTTATTTTGCAAAGCTTCAAGGTGCTATGTTCAGTAGCTGTGGGCAGAATATCAGGGCAGTGTTGTCTTACTTTTAAGTAACAAACTGAGCTTTCTGCAATTGGCTCTAGTTGGAGAAAAAAGCTCTAATTTTAATATTTATTACTAATAGGAGGGATCGAGGAAGTGAATGTAGTAGGAGTACAAATTATGTTTTCCTTAAGTCTAAGAAATTGAAAGGAAAACAGTATAGCATGATTTTCAATAGCTATAAAACAGTCATTATAATCATAGGCTTAACCTCACATATAACTCACAAAAACATTATATAACTGAAGACCATCTAAGATGGGATAGCAAAGGAAAAATCAAATTTATAAATCTATGTTTTTTTTTTTTTTTTTTTTGCTTTTTGAGACAGGGTCTCACTTTGTAGTTCAGGCTGGCCCTGAGCTCACTATGGTGCCCAGGCAAGCCGCCGCGAACTCAGCAATCCTCCTGTCTCTGCCTCCCGAGTGCTGGGACTACAGGCGTGAGCCACCACGTCCGGCATTGATAAATCTATGTATTTTTAAAAAGCAATTATTTTAATGTATTTTTATGTAAAGAAATAAATAATAAAATTTAAAGCATAACAATTTAAGTGTTTCAGTGTGATAACTAAAAAGTCTATTTCTGCCTCATGTATTAGTTTAGAAGAAATTATTATAATTTTTAAATTTGAATCATTATTGGTACATTATATATACACAACGTGATCACACACAATATTGAGAATTTGTACCAGAATATGACACAGTTTAATTCTTGTGGCCAAACCTTTCTCCAGGTGCTTCCACTTCTTCTCTTCTCTCTCTCCAGGCAGACGAATAGATACCATGACCCCTTTAGAAGCCAGAGCGACGCAGATGATGCAGGTGATGCAGATGACCAGGGATGCACGTGCGCAGGTGATGTGGGTGACGCAGATGACGCAGACCAATTATACATTGCTAAATGCTACTTCCGTCCTTGCACCCAATCACACCCCGCCACAAGCACTGCTCCCGCCCTCTCGTCCACGTGCAGCCCAAGCCATCCTATATAAATGCCTGTACCATCCATAATTTAAAAAAAGGGGGGGGGGCTTCTCCACTGACATGGAGTCTGGGAGTTGTGGCTCTGTGTCCCCGCTCACCCACCCGAGGACAACGGAGCTGGCAAGGTTACCGGCCCGACCGGATGGTAACTGGCACCCCTGGCCTGGGTAGCCCACCTTAACGGGTGAGTCAATTTTCGCTTATCAAGCCCCAACCTCACCTATCAGGTGGCAGTCAGCCTTCGCCTACCAGGCCCCGAATTCTCATTTTTTTCCCATTCTTCCCCCCACTATACAACCACCCCACCCCTAGATACATAAGCTTTGTTTCCCTTTTATTACAGTCATATTTTTTCTTCTCCTTGTTTCTTACTCCTACATCCCATTTCTCTTAGAATGTTTTCTATTTCACGCTATCTACCATATATTCTAGAGCTCATTTACATCTTCAGTTTCTCATACCAAAGAAAAGATACAATATTTACAGATTTGTGACCTATTTATTTCACTTATAAGTATGTCTTGAAGGTATATCCATTTGAATATAAATGGCTCAAACTTTTCTTTGGGGCTTTATAAACAAAACCTCTATAGCATGAGAACTAGCAGAAGAAATTAACAAATCAGATCCCATCCTATTAAAAAGCTCGTGTATAGCAAAAGAAACCTCCGGCAGAGCAAAAAGACAACTGACAAATTGGGAAAAAAATTTTACCAGTGGTTTATCAGACAGAGGGCTACTATCTAGAATATGCAAAGAGCTTAAAAAAAAATCAAGCCCCCCCATTCAAAGACCCAATTCAAAAATGGGCATTTGAAATGAACGGACACTTTTCATAGGAAGAAGTAAAAGCAGCTAACATCACTAGTCATTCAAGAGACGCAGATGAAATCAACACTGAGATTCCATCTCACTCCACAAAGAGTGGCTTCTATCTTGAAATTAACCAGCAACAAATGCTGACGAGGCTGTGGGGAGAGAAGAACCTTCTCCCCTGTTGGTGGAAATACAGACTGGTACAACCACTATGGAGATCCGTGTGGAGATTCCTCAAAAAATTAGGATTAGAGGTTCCATTTGACCCTGCTATTCCCCTGCTAGGTATGTACATGAAGGAATTAAAAGAAATGAGTATATTTTTTAGTAGGAGCATTTGTCTGGTCCAGTGTCTTTGTATGAGAAATACCTTTGAAGAAGAGATGACATTTGCCTACCATGTTTCATCTAAGTCTCTAGAAATGTTGAAAAACTGTCAAACATCATTTTGTCATCAGTGTATCCATTGATTAATATGATATAATATAGGGTTGAGGATTTAGCTCAGTGGCACTATGCCTACCTCACAAGCACAAGGGCTGGAGTTCAATCCCCAGTACTGACTAATTAGTATCGTACATTATAGTCTAAATTACTAATTTAGACTGTGCAAATGAACAACAAAAGAAAATGCATGAAAAATTTAAATATGAAAAAAATCTATCATCAAGTCTAGTACCATTTGGAATAATGTGTGTCAACACCCATTGTGAATCAATAGCAATACTATTTAACAGTTTTTTCTAACAACTAACATGATTTGATCCCTTCATCACAATTTAATGCTATAAAGCATGAAAATGCCCTAGATTAAATGTAGTCCCAAATGTATGTGCATGGGCCAGGGATTTAGCTCAGTGGTTCTGGCACCTGCTTCAAAAGTGAAAGGTTCCAAGTTCAATCCCTGGTACTAAAAAACAAAACAGAATAAACAAATGAAATATATGTGCATATTTAAATACCTAGGGAATAATAAAGATAATACATAAAGAACTTACTGTATGACAGGCATTCTCTATGCTCTCTTTACAGTCTCATCAATGCAATGACAATATTAATACTCTCACTTCATTTTATAGATAAGGAAATCAAAGGACAGACAGGAAGAATGCCTGAAGCCATACAGCTAGCATAGATTACTTAATTTAAAGCTAGTGTAAAGGGTTTTCTCTTAACAACTACTAACAGGATTTTCAATCACATCTTAGGTTAACATATGACTAAGGCCTAACTTTTGTCAGATTCAGCTATTTGTACTTAGCTTTATATACAGTGGATCCTCGACTTAATGAACTCAATCAGTTCCAAGGGCTGGTTGTAACTAAGTAAGTACAGCTGAGATCCTGGTGTTTTCCTGGGTACATGCTCTAGATTACAAGAGGCAGACTGACCTTCCATTAACTTAATTAACCCAAGCTGTTCATATGTCAGACTGGTTTAACTTGAGGTACACTGTATTTCCATCTGTCGGTGGGAATAATAAGAGATATGTAGGAAGTTATGTGTGATTTCATGCCCATATGGAAAATATTTCCTCTTCCCTACATAACCTGAACAGAAAAAACAACCCAAGTACATAATGGTATGCTGCTGCAAACAATTCTTGGACACATTCTGTTAAATTTCTTGACATTAGCAGTTACAACAATCTCGGCAAAATCACACAGTATAAAAGTGAAGGTTTTGAGCTGGAGATTTAGCTCAGTGGTTCCAGCGCCTGCCTTGCAAGCGCAAGGTCCTGAGTTTGATCCCGGTAACCACATACAATGCTGGGCGTGGTGACTCACGCCCACCAACAACCAACACTGCATACCACAGTGCCGGGCATGGTGGCTCACGCCTGTAATCCCAGCGCTCGGGAGGCAGAGGCAGGAGGATTGCTGAGTTTCAGGCTTGCCTGGGCTCCATAGTGAGCTCAGGGCCAGTCTGAACTACAAAGCGAGACCCTGTCTCAAAAAAAAAAAAAAAAAAGAAAGTGAAGATTTTGTTTAAGCAACATAAGCGACCTCCTCCCTTTCTGGATCCTCTGGATCCTTCACCTTTGTACATTCTAGCCCCATCCCACTGCCCCAAAAGAGTAAGTACTAGAGCATTTGGGGCCAAAAGTGTTTACAAAATTAGAGTAATTAGAGAAGTTATGTGTACAAAGAATTTTATTTCATTTCCCTCAGAAAAAAAAAATGTTTATCATGTGCCTTAAAGATATGGACCCAAGAGAGTATAGCAAGAGCAAAATTATTTTTCCATGTAATTTACAAAAGTATCTCTAAGGGCCGGAGGGTTAGCTCAGTGGTTCTGGTGCCTGCCTCGCAAGTGCAAGGTCCTGAGTTCGATCCCCGGTAACCACATATAATGCTGGGCGTGGAGACTCACGCCCACCAACAGTCAACACCACATACCACAGTGCCAGGTGTGGTGGCTCACGTCTGTAATCCCAGCACTCAGGAGGCAGAGACAGGAGGATTGCTGAGTTCACGGCGGCTTGCCTGGGCTACATAGTGAGCTCAGGGCCAGCCTGAACTACAAAGTGAAACCCTGTCTCAAAAAAAAAGTTGCTTTCTATAAAGAACTTCAGTAAAACATGCTGTGAGAAACATACTATCATGCATTGACAGTCACAATTAATATTGGCAAGTACTGATAACTTTTTACTCTTTTGTTTATGTATGGGTTCAGCAGATATATGTAGGGCCAAGGATGGAACTCAGAAGTATAGGGCCTATCTGGCAAGTGCAAAGTCTTGAGTTCAATCCCTGCTACCAAAAAAATACAATAAAAAGTTTTTTATTTTGTTATAAAATATAGTGTGTCCTCATGGTTAAAAATAAACAGTGAAGAGTAAGAAAGATGCTTAAAAAATTTCCCTAAAATAGCTCCATTCAGTGGTGAGCCTAGAAAACACATTTCTCTTTCTTAACACTCAGGTGTACTAACCAAGGAGATCAGGGCAAAGACACAGGGGGAGGAGCACAAAATCTCACGGGGAAGTTCTCAGGCTTCTGAGAACTGCAGGCTCGTGTTAATCACCCGGTAAATGTCCTGGTCAGTGGCCAAACGCTTCCGTGGGCTTTTGTTGCAGAAATTTGAGAAGTTCGAGAGTGTAACTCTGAGGTAAGAAATTGCTCTCCACAGCAGCATAAAAATGGTTTTTCTGATGAGAAACTTTCCCCTTTGATAATTATTTTCAGGAAATGAAAGAAAAAAAATCGATTAATTTATTTCAGTACCAAGATAATAATGCTAGTTCTTGGGAGTTGTATGTGTATGGGGGGAGGGGGGTTGCTCGAGCCCCTACAGATGTTGCTGACTTCGCTTGTATGTGAGGTCTTCTTTTAAAACCCAAACTGCTCACAGAAACCCTGAAGAAGACGGAAAGCAGATCCTAAGACCTGGCTACCAATTCAAACTAGAGGAAGGGGGTCACTGTTGGTTGACACCCTCGTGACCAAAAGTTGCCTCTGCACCTCAGACTAGAAGATACTTGTCCTAGTCAGTATTCTGAAATAAAGGAGGACTAGTAGAAATTGAACAGCTGTAATTTGAACATATAACAACAGTAATTCCACTTAAGTTTCTCCAATATTACTTTCCTTTTTTATCTCATAATATTTTACCTTTTACTTTTGTAGCATCTGTTTTAGATTCCATACACACTGAACCCTTGACTTACAAACTTAATCGGTTTCCAGGGCCTGTTTGTAATTTAAATTGTAAGTCAACACAGCTGAGGTCTGGATTTTTGCCTGGATCCACCCTCCAGATAACAAGAGGCAGATGAATCTTCTATTAACCTGATTAACCCAAACGTTCCTGTGTCTGGCTGGTCATAACATGAAGGTTCACTGTACTAGGGAAAATAAGTGATACTTGTCTTTCTGAGTCTTTTTTTTTTTTTTTTTTTTTTTGAGGTAGGGACTCGCTTTGTAGTTCAGGCTGGCCCTGAACTCACTATGTAGCCCAGGCAAGCCTCGAACTCAGCAATCCTCCTGTCTCTGCCTCTGGAGTGCTGGGATTACAGGCATGAGCCACCACGCCCGGCACTGTGGTATGTGCTATTGATTGCTGGTGAGTGTGAGTCTCCACGCCCAGCATTGTATGTGGTTACCGGGATTGAACTCAGGACCTTGCGCTTGCGAGTCAGGCGCCGGAACCACTGAGCTAAATCTCCGGCCCGGGATCTTGTTTTTTTGATTTGCATTTCCCTAATGGCTGAAGATGTTGAACACATTTCTGTATAGTTATTGGCCATTTGTACTTTCCTTGAGAATTGTCCAATTCATTTGTCATGTATTCATTGAATCATTTGATTTTCTGGTGCTGTTTTGGGTTCTTTGGATATTCTAGATATTAATCCTATTCACTGTCAGTTATTTCTCTTGCTTTGCAGAAACTTCAATTTGAGGTAGGCCCATTTGGTGATTCTTTTTTTTTTTTTGAGACAGGGTCTCGCTTTGTAGTTCAGGCTGGCCCTGAGCTCACTCTGTAGCCCAGGCAAGCCTCGAACTCAGCAATCCTCCTGTCTTTGCCTCTCGAGTGCTGGGATTACAGGCGTGAGCCATCACACCTGGACCATTTGATGATTCTTGATATTATTTCTTATGCTTTTAGAGTCTTGTTTAAGAAATCTTTGCCTGTTCCTATAGTTTCAAGTGTTTCTCTGATTATTTTTAGCAGTTTCAAAGTTTCACATATACTTATGTCTTTGATCCATTTTGAATTGATTTTTGCACAGGGACATAGTTTCAGCTTTCTGCGTTTGTGCATCTAGTTTTCCCAGCATCATCTGTTAAAGAGGCTTTTTCTTCAACTTGTTTTTGGTTCCTTTGTCGAGAATCAGATGGCTGTAGTCAGGCGTGGTGGCATAGGTCTGTAATGCCAGCACTCAAGAGGACTGCTTGGAGTTCAAGGCCAGCTTGGGCTGCATATGAGTTCAAAGGCAGCATGAACTGCATAGTGAGACCTTGTCTCATAAAACAAATAATAATAATGGTAATAATAATAACAATATGGCTATAGTAGTCTGAATTTGTTTCTGTGACCTTAATATGTATTTGTTGTATGTTAAATGTAAATTGTGATACCTCCTGTCTTGTTCTTAGGATTGCTTTGGCTATTCTGAATTTTATTGTGCTTTCAAATGAATTTTAAGATTGCTTTTTCTAGTTCTGTGAAGAATGTCATTGAAATTATAATAAATGTTGCATTAAATTGAATGGAATCTGTAGATACTGGCATTTTAACAATATTCTTCTAACTCATGAACATGGGAGGCCTTTCTACTAGGTCTTATTCTATTTCTTTCCGCAGTGTTTTAAAATTCGTACAGAAGATTTTCTCCTCCATATTTAGGATGATACCTGAATTGTGTTTTAAAGTTGTTGTGGTATTCTCTAGAATGAGAACTAGAAAAAGTAATTTATTTTTTAATGTTGGTTTTATGTCCTGCTATTTTGCTAAATTCTCTTATCAGCTGTAAAAGAATGTTGGTAGAACAATTCCTGGTGTGGTGGCTCATGCCACTAATCCCAGCAATTGGGAGGCAGAGGCAGGAGGATTTCTGTGAGTTCAAGGCCAGCATGGGCTGTATAGTAAACTCAGGGCCACCCTGAACTATAAATCGAGACCCTGTCTCAATAAACACATACATACATACATATGTACATACATAATGTTGGTGGAATTTAGGACCTTCAACATTTATTTGCTTTCTAGACATTTTCATTAGAATTTTCCCCCATCCTATTCCATTTTCATATTTCTTGATTTTCTAAAAATTACAGATGCTTTCTGAAGCCAAATCAAGCTCCATTAACAGCTAAAATCCCCTAATGACTTCTTCCTAACTTTGTGATAAAATACAAATGAGTGTCAAAAATCTAAAAATTGGGGCTAAAATCTAAAAAATTTAGCTCAGTGGTTCTAGTACCTGCCTCACAAGGGCAAGGTCCTGAGTTTAATCCCCGGTAACCACACACAATGCTGGGCATGGTGACTCACAGCCACCAGCAATCAATACCACATACCACAGTGCTGGCCATGGTGGCTCACGCCTGTCATCCCAGCACTCTGGAGGCAGAGACAGGAGGATTGCTGAGTTCGAGGCTGTCCTGGGCTACATAGTGAGCTCAGGGCCAGCCTGAACTACAAAGCAAGACCCTGTCTCAAAAAAAAAAAAAAAATCTAAAAATTCTCTTTAATCTGCTTATCTCTCTTCCCAAGAAAGTACCATTTCCATTCTGTTGCATGAGAAGTCAGTATCATGTTTCCCACTCCCAGAGTCAGCACTTGGCGACCATGTTCCCACAGGACAACAGCACAGAACAGAGGATTGGAACCTGTCTTCCGGTGGGGGAGGCTAACTCCTCCCTGGGGAATGCAGGTGCCCAGTGGTAATTACAGGCAGGACAAAGCTTGACTTCTGCCCTAACCTTGGTTCTGTCTCCTCTGGTGCCTGAGGCAGAGACCTGTGCTACTCTGTGCGCGGATGTGTTCACTTGCAGAATGGTTCTCTAAAAACCTATCACACTCCCTTCAAGACTGAGGAAACCAAAACCTGAGTAGCTAAGGTACCGTGGAGATCTGTGGGGACATTTATTTGCTGTCTTTCCCCAGTCACTGCCCTAAAGTCCCCTTGGATTCCAAGAACACCAGAGCCTCACAGGCAAGTCTCCTCAGGATGAAAACATCTGCCCTAGGCAGCATTAATTACCTTGTGGCAGGAAATGACGAGGGAAGGCCCTTGTCGTCCCCTTAAACAAAAATAATTACCTCGGTGAACCAGATTACACCCGCCCATATATAGTGAGGACTTCTCTACAGCCAAATAAGAGCTGAGATAATAATCAACCCCACAGCCTGCTTGAGAAAGACTTTATCTGCAACCTCTTGTCTCTCCACTCTACTTTTTCTTCTATTTAAACCTAAAGCTTAACCTTTACCTTCCCAATTCAGCTACACTGATGAAAATGCCCCGGTGAGAATCATCATTGTCTTCCCTTTGCTGTTCCTGAAGACGAACGGTGAGGATCATTTTGTCAGAACCCCCAGATTCAGGTCTGTAACCTAGTACTGCATTACTCCTCTATTCTGTGATTCTTTTACTCTTTCCAAATCAGCATGTTTCTAACTCACATTGAGATGTCCTATCTCTCAGATTCTCTGCATCTTATCAGCCCTTTCTCATTTGATTATCACCTCTCTGATTCTAATTTCCTCAAAATACCTCACTTGATTTATGTATGAGGCCCTGTCTGCCCTTTCCAAAATGGGTTACAAATCCTTTCCTGTTGAACCCACACCTCTCTCTGTATTGTCTACCAGGTCTTCCACTGCCTCTAGTGTGACTATCCTTGTAATTATCACCTCAGAATTTCTATCACTATGTGCGATTATATTTTAACTCTGTTACTAAGATGAATACACTGAGAAAGATTTTAATGTGTTAATTAACATAATATTAGTTAACTCATTTAAACCTTCCAAACCTCTGTGATTAAGGAGTTAGAAAAGAATTTCTATTTTCACTCATTTAGTAGGCCCAGAGCTGAGAAAATTCAGCAATTGATTCAAGGTTTCAGAGCTTGTTAGGAACTGAACGTTCACAAAATTCTGAATTTGAGATGAATATTTTTTCTATTATTCTCCCCTGCTTCCTATATGTATGCACCATACACACACACATACACAACTTGCTCCTTTATGAACTCAGGTTGTTAGAATATTAATCAAATACAGCAGTCTCAGCCATAGTTTTTGTTTTTGTTTTTGTTTTGTGTTTTTGAGACAAGGTCTTGCTTTGTAGTTCAGGCTGGCCCTGAGCTCACTATGTAACCCAGGCAAGTCTCGAACTCAGCAATCCTACTGTCTCTGCCTCCCAAGTGCTGGGATTACAGGCATGAGCCACCACTCCTGGCCATAGTTTTATTTTTAATAGTTTCAGTTACCCATGGTTAATCATAGTCCAAAAATACTTGACAGAAAATTCTAGAACTAAGCTTTAAATTGTACACTGTTCTGAGTAACACGCTGAGATCTTGCACCATCCTGCTCAAGAAGTAAGTCACCCATCTGTCCTGCGTACACATGCCCATTAGTCATGTATCAGTGGTCTCTGGTACTGGAGTAACCCATGGTCTAATAATGCTTATGACTAAGTCATTCTTATGTTACTTACTAATAGGCTCAAAGCACAATAATAGGAATACTAGCCACTTTATTACAGTATATTGTTACAATTGTTTTATTTTAATACTGTTTTCTTACTCTACCTAATTTATAAACTTTACCACAGTTATGGGTGTATAGGAAAAAAGAGTACATGTAAGGTTTGGTATTATCCACTGAGCACCCACTGCCAAAGAAGGACTCAGATAAGGGAAGGCTATGGAAATCTGGTCACTGTGACTTGTCTCTAAAAAGGGATTAAAAAAAAAAAATTTGCCAGTCATTTGTAGAAGAGGTATATTTTTACTTTACAGTTTATTACCACCATCTACATTAGCTTAAAAACCTGGAGATTGTTATATCTGCAGACTTTAGAATTTGCTTTCAAACTATCTCCCAACCCAAAAGAAAGTCTGATGCAATCTCTTAAAAACCTGTGTTGCAATAGGTGCTGGGCCACCGAGAGCCACTGAAAAGAGAGGGTTAAGACTGCTGCAAAGTGAGCTGCAAACCATATATGGAGAAACCCATTTCTTCAAACCTGTGATGAACTCAGCTTCCCGTTCTCTCAAACTCAAGTCTGCTGTGGTTTGTGAAGCTGCCAGATGAAACCAGGAGCACAAACACAAACCCAGAACCCGTGAGCTGGACTCCGGCGCCCCTCCACGGGGCTCCATGCCGGAGTCACTGAGCATGTGGGTCACCCTGCTTGCAATGGCCTGGAATATTTCTTTTGTCTGTAGTTCTTCATATACAGCAAATACCTTGCCAGATATCGAAAATGAAGAGTTCATCAAAGACTGCGTTCGAATACATAACAAGTTCCGGTCAGAGGTGAATCCAACTGCCAGTGATATGCTATACATGGTAAGAAAATACTAGCATTTATAGTCCAAGTCAAGCAAAGTGCCTCGTGTGCAAACTCTGTGGGGGTGAGTGAATCCTGGGTACTACTGAAGGACTGTATTGCTTTAATTAATACGTGCAGTAAATTCACAGTCTCTGATCAAAACAGATCTGGTTCTCCATGAACTCTTATGTAGAAAGCTGCACAAATATATTTTAATTTTTTTTGTTTGTTTGTTTTTGGACACTACTTTTCCTTTGGTCGTGGGTAATTTGTCTCACTGTCTCACTCCTCCCTCCCTCCCTCC
>PVIC010049481.1:0-13278 GCA_004025085.1 Thryonomys swinderianus | reverse complement strand
GTTCAGGGTCCTCAGAGGTAACCCTCTGGGTCACCCCAGCGAACAAATACCAGCCCAGATGGAGGGAAATTTAGAATGGGGAGCAGAGGACGCACACCACTGACTGCCTGAAGAGCAACCAGCCGGAGCTTGCTGCACGGAACTTTCTCTTTAAAGTTTCTGCCTGCAAAGCCACGAGCAGCCACCATCCCGCGGGATTAGTGGAGTGAACTTCTTAGAAGACAAGTGGATCGGAGCGGTGCTGGTAGCGGATGGGTGATCTACCCACGCCCTCCCCTCAAATCATTCTACTTTTGGGTACATGGGTTCCAGGTCAAGAAAGGCATCTGTTTGTTGGAGTGCTGCCCCCAGGCGGCCAAAGCTGGAAGTGCTCGAGAATTTTCATTTCCTGGTGTGGGGGTTGTGTTTGGCCAATGACTGAGGCATATTGATACACAAATACTTTTCCCCTCGCCTCCAAATATTTTTTCTTGCTCATTACGACAGCTCTAAAAAATGACCTACGTTGTTCCCAGAGCCCTCTGTAGGACTGAGTGAAAGATAACCTTGGTTTCCTCTTGATTCTATTACTGTTTTACATTCTTTTGTCGTTTTAAATAATAATAAATCGTGTCATCCCAGCACTCGGGAGGCAGAGACAGGAGGATTGCTGAGTTCGCGGCGGCTTGCCTGGGCACCATAGTGAGCTCAGGGCCAGCCTGAACTACAAAGCGAGACCCTGTCTCAAAAAAAAAAAAAAAAAAAAATCACTTTTATATGAAGCTTTGTCTTAAGGTGTCCTAGTGAATCCAACATTTTCTTAGGTGTTTGAAGGGAAGGGACAAGATATATTAAATTTGTAATTAGAGTTTAAATGTCTAAGGAAATTTGATTAGTTTTCTAAATAATGTTAAATGTTGATTTGGTTTGGTAAGAGTTTATTAGAATATTAATCAAGGGACAAATGAAAGTGTTGTTTTCAATGAAAACTGTATTAGGTTATAAATAAAGCAGCAAGATGCATAAATTAAATACAAAATTTTAAAAGAATTGGGGTTCTAGGGCCAGAGGGTTAGCTCAGTGGTTCCAGTGCCTGCCTCACAAGCGCAAGGTACTGAGTTCGATCCCCGGTAACCACATAGAATTCTGGGTGTGGTGACTCACACCCACCAACAATCAATACCACATACCACAGTGCCGGGCGTGGTGGCTCATGCCTGTTATCCCAGCACTCCGGAGGCAGAGGCAGGAGGATTGCTGAGTTCAAGGCTTGCCTGGGCTACACAGTGAGCTCAGAGCCAGTTTGGACTACAAAGCAAGACCCTGTCTCAAAAAACAAACAAACAAACAAACAAAAAAGAATTGGGGTTCTAATTTATAACTCCAAGTATTCCACTTGAAAAAAACCAAAAATATTTTTAGTAATTTATTTCCAGGCTAGCGAGGTCTTTTTGGGCAGTAGAAATTCATTACACTCCGAAGAAAATAAATATTGAATAAATTAACTCGTCACACCCGTATGTTTATAAATATCTATAGCTATATTCTTCATTGTAAATATGAGTTATCAAAGGCATCCAGCAAAATGTAAAACACTCAAGTCAGTATCAAAATGTCAAGTCTGAACTAAAAATTAGGAGCACTCATAAATTATACCAGATACTCATTTACCAAACTAGACAACTAATTACAATTACGCTTATTGGTGCATATAAAACAGGTAGTTCAACATAAAAATGAATCTATAAAAAGGTGCATCAATAATCATAAGTGCGAGGTAAAATATCATCACATCCCCTCCTGGTAATTATCTGAGGGAACAATTTTAAGATCTGAAATTTCACCTTGAAAGTAAAAGATGGAGAAGTGCAGCTGAATCGCATTTTCAGCAGTGTTTGATTTTCTGAGTACAGAGTTCAGCTGCCAGAGAATGAGGACAGAACTGGGAAGATGAAATGAAGCAGTATTTATTTTCTTACAATAACAGGTAGTGGGAGTTTTATCCCGGTTCCCCAAGCTGTATGAAACAAAGTACTTAATGCCTAAGAGACACATATGTTTTTAGAATTAGGGCTTAACGACTTTTGCCCAATTACTCTGCTGTCTGATTATGATGAGTCTCTTATCGTGTGAGGTAGAATTAGCTTCTATTTACTTCGGTCTGATTTTATAATGAAGTAGAGGCGGGTCACAGCAAGTGTGTGTGTATCTTTTCTCTAGGGAGGCAAAGGACAATGAAACATTTTAAATTACCTGATAATTATACTACTGTATAATAATAAAACCTCCAAAACCTTAAATATTCAGGTTTGGCATACATTGCATGAATTATGAGGGAAAATTTCTGATTTTTTTTTTCCCACACAGAAACTGTCGAATTATAGCAGCTAAGTGGTTTTTATATGGTCATTCAGAAGTATTGGAAAAACAGACCAGGTGAATGAATACAATCAAAAGTCATAATTTATGTAATAATAATAAATATTAAGTCAGACTTGCAATATGTCATACACAGATTTTTTTTCTTAATCCAAATAATATTTCTAAGCGCATATGTTATGTTCTACAATGGATTACTGTATAGGTCTCATTTGCGGAAGTTAATTTATTGTATTTACTTCTTTTTCATGGTGCTGGGGGTTAAATCCAGGGCCTTCGTGCATTCTAGGTGAGCTCTCTGAGCTGCTTTCCCAGCCCCAGGAAGTTAGTTTTAAATACTTTTCATAAGAAGAAGTTAAAAATATTAAGGAATGACTGGGCTAGAATGCAAAAAGAGCTAAAGGCTAAGTATGAAAAATCACTATTCCTCCAAGAGAAGGACGAGAAGGAAGAGGAGAAGAAACAGAAGACAGAGAAGAGGAGGAGGAGGAGGAAGGAGGAGCGAGGTAAGACAGAGTCTGGAAGAGACAGGAAGAGAATTCCAGTACAGATTTGATTAGATAATAAACAACTCTGCTCTGTGCCAAGCCCGAAGAATAGATGTCAGTGTTTTAACACTAAGAACGATGTTTAGCTTAAGTTTTTGTGTAGGTGTGTACCTTGTGATTTCTTGCTTTCTTAATTTGCTGTGAATTTTAATCCCGGATAGGTATCACATTTCGGGCAGAACACTTTTTCTGTATTAATATGTTTTTCTTCTTGTTGGTATTTACGTGACTTAATTTGTAATGTGAAATCAAACCTTCAATTCTGGGGATACACCCAGTTGGAGTTTCATATACTTATATATTTTAAGATTTACTAATGGATTCAGTCTGTTAAAAACTTTACAGGGTATTTGTATCTATGTTCAAGAACGTAACTTGAGTCTAATTTTCCTTTCTTAACTTTGTTGAGTATTATGCCAAGGTTATAGTACTAGTGTCATACAATTATCCAAGCAGTTGGGGAGGCCACCCATCTCTAGAAGATGCTTGTATAGCAGAAGGGTTTATTTTATTATTTTATATTTATATTATATATATTTATATTACTTTTTTTTTTTGAGACAGGGTCTCGCTTTGTAGTTGAGGCTGGCCCTGAGCTCACTATGTAGCCCAGGCAAGCCTTGAACTCAGCAATCTGCCTGTCTCTGAGTGCTGGGATGACAGGCGTGAGCCACCATGCCCGGCACTGTGGTATGTGGTATTGATTGCTGGTGGGCATGAGTCTCCATGCCCAGAATTGTATGTGGTTACCAGGATCAAACTTAGGACCTTGCGCTTGCTGGGCAGGTGGTAGAACCACTGAGCTAAATCTCCGGCCCAGTTTTAAATTTTTTAAATTTACATAGTTGGTAAAATCCTTTCCTGTCTTGCTCCACCTAACTTGAAAGGGACCAAGTGGCAAGATTTTAAATACATCTCTTTTTTTCCCCCCAAATATCTAAAGATTTTGTATGAAATTCATGAGGCCTCAAAGGTATTAGCTATATAGGAGCAACTTTTAATCTGGGGAGGAAATTACAAGTGTATGGTTTGTTTTGCTGTCAGCATCGTTCTTTCCAGGTTTGTCTATGACCTAAATTGTGCGAGAAAATAATTGGAAACCCAATGATGAAAATAATAGAGTGATTCCTCTTGTTGCTATGGAGACAAGAATAAATGGAATCCATTGCTCTGAAAAATTGCCTGAAAGGGTACTTTAGCATTCTCCAGTGGGTGTGTTTGTTAAGAATTATAATCTGTCAACTTCCATCAAAAATGGCACAGCCCTCAGAGAATTATTTTACAGCTGTACTTTTAGCTGGTTTTGATTATTTTCAAAGAAGGCAGTGGAGTAGAAATAGTCATCCTGATGTTAAAAATTCAAAGAAATTTCTAAAAGTGGCCCAGCAGGTACTGACCTAAAAGCAGTTTTTGTGTCCATGGTCATGTCGACGTCACGGGTCGGCATCGGCTCACTTCAGATGAATTCTCAGGTCACTGCCAGTCCTCTGAGAACCCCAAGATCTACCTAGGGGCCAGAGGAAGGGGATTCCTGATCTCCTTCAGCGTGTGGCCAGCAGACAGCACAACAAGAAGCAGTGAGCCCAGGGTCCCGCTTTCCCCATTTAATTTTAGTTAGGAGCGTTGAAGAGTGATCATTAGCGTTCACAGAGCACGCTGCTCGAAGCCTTTTATGGATTTTGTTCCTACTCTTAAGCTGTAAGAGGTATTATTTATAGCCTGCAGATGAAGAAACAAACTTGGAGCTACTCAGGTTAAATTTAGCAGAATGAATCTGAGCAATTAAAAGATGAATGAATAACTAGGGAAGGTTTGAGAGCCGTGCCGGGGAGGTAGAGAAGGCCGGCCCGGCGGGTGAGAAGAGGACGCGGTACCCGGAAGTAGCCCACGGCCTCGTTCGTACATGTTTATGCAGATTGCAGCCTGTGATGGGATGAAAGCTGTGACTTATTAAGAGTAATACACTCTCGGGCCCGGAGGGTTAGCTCAGTGGTTCCGGTGCCTGCCTCGCAAGCACAAGGCCCTGAGTTCGATCCCCGGAAACCACATATAATGCTGAAATCAACAATCAACACTGCATACCACAATGCCGAGCGTGGTGGCTCACGCCTGTCATCCCAGCACTCGGGAGGCAGAGACGGGAGGATTGCTGAGTTCGCGGAGGCTTGCCTGGGCACCATAATGAGCCTCAGGGCCAGCCTGAACTACAAAGCAAGACCCTGTCTCCAAAAAAAAAAGAGTAATACACTCTCAAATCAGGTTGGAATTTGTTTACAAATTAAGTTAGTTATAGATCTCTATGCGTGGGGGCAGCTTTAAGTGAAATCTGATTTTTTTTTTTTGTACTAGTGATTGAGCCCAGAGCCTTTCGTATCTTCATTTTTCATTTCGAGACAGCGTCTTGCTAAGTTGCTCAGGCTGGGTTCAACCTTGAAATCCGCCTGCCTCAGCCTCCCAGAGTGAAGAGACTGAAGTCATACGCTACCACACCTCGCTCAAATTTAATTCAACAGGACCTATTGTGATGGATGTGGTCTGATGCTTACGGCTGGGGTGCGTTTCTTTGTGTACTTGCTGAGTATCGGCAAAGCTTTTCTTTTTATAGGCTCAGTGCCTCCCTCGCAAACACAAGGGCCCGAGTTTGACCCCTCCAGAGAGTTTGGTGCCTCCAGAAAGAGTCTCACCATGTAGTTCGGGCTGGCCTCGAACTCACTATGTATCTCAGGCAGGCTTGGAACTCACAGAGTTTCTCCTGCCTCAGGCCCTGCATACCCCCCTCCCTGTGCTAGGCTTATAGGCATGTGCCACCACACCCCGCAAACATTATTTTAAAATCAGAGCAATAAATGCACAAAGTTAAAAGCAAAGGAAAATAGTTCTATAGCTTTTGTCACCGAGGAGCCATCTTCTAACCTGCCCTTGGTCAGCTGTTTACTGGTGAGGGCAATTTCCTGTTCTGTGACTTTGGCTATTACCTATCTCCTTCCCAGTAGTGTAGGTAAGCTGCAGGCGAGCTCATCTTCACCCTACCCTACCACCAATAGTTATGTCATTGCTATTGCTCCATGATAAGGACCCCACCGTAGCTATCACCAGAATTTCATCACAAAGTATAGCACGGTTACTTTTCATTTTCTTGTATATTAGTTTTTTTCTTGGTGAGTACTAGATTCACTGTAAAAAATTTTGTCATCATTCATTTTATTTCTATTATTATTGTTTTGGTTTTATTTTGCCTTCATTCCTGAACATACATTGACATGTCTGCGAGCATTGGTGTTGGAGATAGGCTCAGCTGTCCCAGGTGACCACAGGTTGACTATTCAGGCCGAATATGGCAAAACTCAGCCAATGTATTCTGGGAGAAGCAACGGCCACATGGAATTTACAATGAGCAAGACTATATATATATATATATATATATATACATATATATATATATATATTTTTTTTTTGAGACAGGGTCTTGCTTTGTAGTTCAGGCTGGCCCTGAGCTCACTATGTAGCTTAGGCAAGCCTTGAACTTACAGCAATCCTCCTGCCTCTGCCTCCTGAGTGCTGGGATTACAGGCGTGAACCACCATGCCTGGCACTGTGATATGTGGTTACCAGGAATCAAACTTGGGACCTTCCCCTTGCAAGACAGATGCTGGAACCACTGAGCTAAATCCCCAGTCCCATGTTATATTATTTATGAGTTACGTGTGAGCACAATTTATGATGAACTCGTGATGGTGAGCAGTGAGCAGTGTGTCCTGGCAGCCTCCTGTGTTGATGTAACCCTCGACACGTGGCAGTGCGTGACCTGATGGCTTCCCAGCCAGTCGGTTTGGCCTGTAAGTCCGCACACAGTCACGCAGGAAAGGAGGGCGATGCAGACATCCTTGTGCCGTTAACCCTGAATGGCTCATTTCCCATACTCTGTTGTTCGTTGCCTTGAAAGAATTTTGTCTTCAAGAAGAGTTTGTTTCATTAACTTGACCAAGGGTGAGTGACGCAGATTCTAGACGCGGTCTCTCCTTTTTCACTCTGAGTTATTTTATGGGCAAATAATACCTCTATTCCAGTAATTTCAAAAACATAATCAGCCTTGCTGCTCTTTTTCTACTTTTCTCAGGCAAGGAAGTTTAATCAATAACTGAAATTCGCTTCTGTGGGACTCAGAGTTCTCATTCAGCCTTGTGAATTATCACCATGAATAATGGATGGGTGGTGGAGAGATAACTAATGCATCTCCAGATAAGAGTGGCTTCCCCTTGAGAATACGAAGGAGACTCACAAAACACAAAGGATGGAGGATTTTTTCCTCTCTCTCTCTCTCTACCTCTAAAATATAAAAATTGCTGTCCACCAGATTGAAGCAAGTTTTCAAAAATATCAGTAGAATCAATTTTGAATTTTCAACTTGGGGAAATTTCTCAGATCTGGAAAATACATTTCAAGTTGAAGTGAAGTCACTTATGCATTTGACATATTTACCTTTTGGGAGCACACAGCTTAGGACTCCACATTCATGCTTTCTTGTTGGCCTGGGGACATGTTGTTCAAGGGGCTGCGTCTGGAGTACAGGGGACTGTCCTTTGCTGCATTTTTTTTTTTTTTTTGAGACAGGGTCTCGCTTTGTAGTTCAGGCTGGCCCTGAGCTCACTATGTAGTCCAGGCAAGCCTCGAACTCAGCAATCCTCCTGTCTCTGCCTCCTGAGTGCTGGGATTACAGGCGAGAGCCACCACGCCTGGCCCTTTGCTGCATTTTGATGAGGCTTCTTAGAGAAGGAAGAAAGCTGGCAGTGTCTTGCCTGGTCCTGCTTGGACCCAGGAAGAGCCCAGACAGCTGCAAAGGGCTCAGCTGGAACCTTCTAGAAGAGCTTGCCATGCTTAGCTGAAGGTTGTTTTCTGACCAGCATAGCTGTTGGCCCCTCAGCTTCCTGGGACAGCTGGCCTTGGGCAGGGCAAGTAGGAGATGGGTACGGTAGCTGGCACTGCAGAAGATGCTGGTGTTACTGGAGAGAGGGTCTGGGGGCGGGTCTTGGTGTCCGGAATAAAGAACGGGAAAAGACACACAGAACAGGCATCCAGGGTTTATGTTCATGGAAGGTGGAAAAGAATAGCATCTATACAGTGAGAGGGTGGAAAGCTCGTGGAAGCCCTGAGCATAAAAGGAAAGGGGCCTTTTGTATCCCAAATCCCTGGGGCCACATCCCTCACGCCAATAATACATCCAGACAGTTGTCCTATCAGATGCCCACTGTGCTTATGCCATATATAAACTGTCCATGAAAACTCCACTGGCTTCCTGCTATATGCAAATGCAGGCCTGGGAACGGTGTCTTGATTGCTTGTACTAACGCACAAATGAAGAATTGGAAAGGGCATCCTGGGACTGGCCCTATGAACAGCACCAGATTCAAACAAAGGTACTGAAAGTAGCATTTTCCTGATTGGCTCTGTGCACGGGGAGTGTCAGAGTGTCCCTGAGAACGTCCCTCCTCCTGTCATCCTGTCTTACTGGGAAGTGTTGTGGGAAGAAGAAGAAAAACTCTGACCCGTGATTCCCAGGGTGTCTTAGTCGAAACACTGCATCTTGAGCACTATCTGGAGACTGAACATGCTAGTTTTTGTGAGAGTAGGAACCTGTGTAGCCCAGGGAGGAATATGAGATTGGCCCAGCCTATGTGTTCTCAGTTCTCAGGAATCCGATTCTAGGAGGTAGATTTAGTGCCAGAACACGAAGCTCTCTGGAATGAGTCTCTAGATCGTCCCTAACCTCTAGAGGTTCTAGGGAAGCTAATTACAACACGCAAACCAGACAAAGATTAGTATCCAGAATATGTAAAAAGATTCCTGCCAGGCGTGGTGGCTCACGCCTGTCATCCCAGCACTCGGGAGGCAGAGGCAGGAGGATTGCCAGTTCAAGGCTTGCCTGGGCTGCATAGTGAGCTCAGGGCCCGTCTGAACTACAAAGCGAGACCCTGTCTCAAAAAAAAAAAAAATTCCTTGTTGGCTGATGACAGTGGTGGTAATTGCAGAACTCTGTGGGCTGAGGCGGGAGGATGTCAAGTCTGAGCTCAGCCTGGGTAACTTAGCGAGACATTGTCTCAAAATAAAAAATAAAAAGGGCCCAAGATATAGCTCAGTGTAAGGGGACTGGATTCAATTTCCAATACGTAAAAGAAATAAAGATTCTCACAAATCTATAAGAAAGAGATAATAGTCAACAAAAGAGATCACTAAGAAAAAGATACAGGAAGAATTGGGCAAAAAATGTTTCACAGCAGAGAAAAGATAAGTGGTCAGTAAACTTGTAAAAAATGACTACTCTCATTGGCAAGCAGGGAAATATAAATTTTAAAACCACTCAAGGTTTTGATTTACTATACTTACCTGCCAAAAGCTAAAGCAATTCAAAGTGTGGCTGAGGTTCCAAAGCAAAGAGAGGTTTTGAACAATGCTGTTAGCCGTGTGAATCAGCATGACCGCATCAGCAAACAGCCTCATATTTATTAGCGGAGCAGAATATTCTTACAGCTCAGCGGTTATGCTACAAGAGATACAACTGAGAGGGTATATGTGATGTCATTATTTATGCAACTAAAAAATTCACAAGTACACAGTGTGTTCATCACTGGGGGGCTGGACACATAAGTTCCAGTATACTCACGAAACAGAGTGCGGGCCGTGAAAGCAAAGAGCCTGCCCTTCCCTGTATCAAAACTGGTGAGCCTTAAACACAAAGCGGGAAAGACAAGAACGCAAGTTACAGAAGAAGAAGGCATCCAGGTGACCTCATTTGTACCAAGTTAACAAGAGACCGAGGTCCACCGTGTCTTGTTCAGATGTAGGGTCGGCTGGAGTGAAAAGTAAGAGGCGCGAGCCTGTGAAAATCAGGGCAGGAGCTCCCCGTGGTGGAGCACGGAGAGCGAAGGGTGGTGGAGAAGCGGGTGCCGTCCCGGCCACCGACGGCGGCCGTGTCTCGGCTGGGCTGTGGCTGCACAGGTCTCTGCCTTACTACTATCTCAGCTCCGTGTCGGGCTATTCCTTATGTAAACTTTGTATGTGAACACGTATGCCCGCCTCCAGCATTACCGTCTGTATCTACCATGTGTGTGCATGTGATGTCTCTCGTACCGGCGCATGGTGTAGTTTACCGTCTGTGAAAACAGAGAAGGAGAGGGAGACAGCAAGCGCGTGTTGGTCCGTGGGACAGCGATCTCTGGGGGGTTATAAGGAACCGTCTGCTCCGGACTCCAAAGGTGTCCCCGTTTGGACGGGGTCTTTGGGGTCTTGTTCTGATGCTACACACTTACTATGGCTTATGTCTTGTAGCTAGATGTCCCCCCAAAGCCTCATGCATCCACAGGGGGTCTTTTGGGAGGTGATTGGATGACGGGGACGCGATCATCAAGAGTGGGTCTGTCCACTGACGAGCTGAGAGCTGTGCTGCTGAGAGGCGGAGCCCGGTTGGAGGAGGTGTCACTGGGGGCGTGGCTTGCAAGGCCCAGCTCCCTCGCTCTTCCCTTGATTCCTCTGCTTCTCAAAGCGGTTCCTCCTCTGCCCTGCTGCCCTGCTTGGAGCCAGCAGACTACATACAGACTGAAGCCTCTACAAACGAAACCTTGTCTCCTGAGTCGGGGGTGTTGGGTATTTTATCTCAGCAATGGGAGAAGTAACTAAGACAACAGTTCCCCAGTCTGTGGGTTGATGGAGAAGGAAGTGCTCGAGTTGCTTCCCAAAGGGTGAAAGTCACCCCCATCGAGGGCCGTGGTGGCTTACGCTGGTGTAGCAGGACTTCATTCGTTCCGTGAATATTTACTGAGGTCTCATTTTAAAAATAAAAGAACAGGATCACAGGAAGCTGTGTTTAGAAATAGTATCCTAAGGTTTGCATAAGTGAAGAGAGTAGTGTTAGAAACATACCACTTTCAGTTGTCTTAGGGTCGAGAGAATAATAAAATTGCAATGTTTCAGATGTGGGGAGAGAACGAAGAGGCGTTTCCTAAACCCTGCAGGCTCGGTAAGGAATGGTGAGTGATGTGGTCAAACGGAGTAAGTTAGCATTTATTACAAAGTTTGGAAAAGGGGGTAGTGAATCTGCTGGGCTTTGTGGGTACCATGATTTCTGCTGCAAAGACTTAATTTTGCTCTGTGGCAGGAAGATGAGTCATGGACAATATGAGTGCTGCCATGTTCCAATAAAACTTTATTTTAAAAGGTGATTTTAAAACCGAGCTCTGTGCGAGCACTTCGGGCTCCATCACACTCCTGCAAACAGTCCTGGGGCAGGGCACTGTATTACCAGTCCTTCCTGGGTACGCACCTAGGAAGTGACACTCAGATGGACTGAAGTCCCTTGGCACCAACTCATGCAGACAGAGTTCGAATCCCGGGCCGTTTCCGCTGTTCACTCTCGGTCACCGCTGCCCTGAGAACGAGGGGGCCGAGGAGGCCGTGTCGGGGCTGGGGCCGCCCCGGAGATCCTGGCCGCCAGCTGCGTCACCGGGGTGCCGTAACCCAGGGCCACGGGAGGCTGCGCTCTCTCCTCGCCAGCCTCCTTCCCTCCCGCTGAGGTTGCCCTGCCGAGCAGCCTTTCGCAGGCGGGGCGTCGAGACGGCCTCTGGGCTCACGGGGTGGGGCGGCCTTGCCCGGCTGGAAGGGCCCGTCCGGTGCGGCGCGTGGGAGAGGGGACTGCTCTGTCCAGCACGAGCCTGCAGCCAACGCTCAGATAGTCTCCAGTGGACGCCACCGAGGCCAGGGCTTTGGGACTTGCTCCAGCAGAACAAGTGGCTTCTTCAGTCAGGAGGGGACCGCTGTCCACGCTGGGAGGGCTGTCGCCAGCAGCGCCCCCGACGGCCCTTTCACTTCGGACGGCAGCTTGGCACGCTCGAGCCTTCCGCGTCCTAAGCCTTTCCAAACGCTGTGTCATGTTCTTTCCACGCGGAAGGCTGGCGCGATTCTCATCTAACCGGGAGGCGATCACTGGCTAATGCTCCCCCAGTGCAGAAGCCGGGAATTTAGGACGGAAGTTCCCTCTGCCATGTTTGAAATTGGGGGTGGGAACCAATTCATAGCTTTGTTACAACCGAGTTCACGTCATCGTGGCTGGAAAGGGAGTTTTAAGGTCAGACCTTGAAAAAAATCTTTGTTTTATGCTTTAGGCCGGAGTCTTCTGGACTATGTTTTGTAGATCCCTATGCTTACGATACAGACTCGAAAATGCTTCAGAATCAAGGCTTTTGGGAATACCCACGTACTTACTGTATGGGATGAAAAACAATGCCCATAAAGCTCTTGGTTTTTTATTCTTAATTATTTTCTTGGTGAATATGCTTATTGCTCATCATTTTAAAAATCTTCATAGAAAATTTGACTTCACTCTCAGAAGCCTGCTCCTGAGCTCCGGGGAAGCTCGTCTTCTTTTGCGCTACCCCATTTTTCTTCTGGGCAAGGGACATTTCGCAGTGGTTCCGCCTCTTCTTTTTAACTTCGGCTTCTTTTTTTTTGAGACAGGGTCTCGCTCTGTAGTTCAGGCTGGCCCTGAGCTCACTATGGTGCCCAGGCAAGCCGCGAACTCAGCAGTCCTCCTGCCTCTGCCTCCCCAGTGCTGGGATGACAGGCGTGAGCCACCACGCCCGGCTCGGTTTCTTTTCATAGACCGGATTTGCAGGAATGGTAACATGAGTTTTCCTGCACATCTCCTCCGTCATGTCTGGAGTTACACTGTTCTGTATGTACTGAGAGAACTGTTCCTTATAACCATCTTCATCTTCTTCCCTTAGGTAAGGCAAATAACCTGCAACATTCTGACCTATGATGTGCTTCCGATGTGCTTTGGCTCTGAACTCCTTGCTTTCAGAATCATAACCAGGGAATCATTTGGTTCTAAAACAATTTTTTTCATATTTTTAGTCTATATCAACTGATGCTAGTTCAGTGATAGGAATTCACTTCAGTAGCTGACATCAGTCCCAAAATATTACAATAAAGTATAGTAAACACACCTTTTAACTTGGAAAGCCCAACGTTACTTGGCCACCCCAAAATTCCTTACTTCAAGTGCTGTCTATTAAAACTGGCAGTGTTGGGCCGGAGGGCTAGCTCAGTGGTTCCGGCGCCTGCCTCACAAGCGCAAAGACCTGAGTTCAATCCCCGGTAACCACATATAATGCTGGGTGTGGAGACACACCCACCAGCAGTCAACACCGCATACCACAATGCCGGACGTGGTGGCTCACGCCTGTCATCCCAGCACTCGGGAGGCAGAGACAGGAGGATTGCTGAGTTTGCGGCTTGCCTGGACTACGTAGTGAGCTCAGGGCCAGCCTGAACTACAAAGCGAGACCCTGTCTCAAAAAGCAAAAAAAAAAAAAAAAAAAAA
>PVIC010049480.1:0-13156 GCA_004025085.1 Thryonomys swinderianus | reverse complement strand
AAAAAAAAAAAATGCAGTTGGGGGCCGGAGATTTGGCTCAGTGGTTCCGGCGCCTGCCTTGTAAGCACAAGGTCCTGAGTTCGATACAATGCTGGGCGTGGTGATTCACGCCCACAGCAGTCAATACCACATACCACAGTGCCAGGCGTGGTGGCTCATGCCTGTCATCCCAGCACTCGGGAGGCAGAAACAGGAGGATTGCTGAGTTCGAGGCTTGCCTGGGCTACATAGTGAGCTCAGGGCCAGCCTGAACTACAAAGCGAGACCCTGTCTCAAAAAAAACAACAACAACAAAAAAATGAAACAAACCCCCAAAAGTCCCACTGGAGTCCAGTCAAGGGTTCATGGGGAGCAAGAGAACTCACAGGTAGGAAGGGGTTACCCCATTCCCAGGAGAAGGAAATGCTTTGCTAGTGGCGGATGCGTGGCCGCTGTGACATGTCTGCCCTGTGCTCCGGGTCTCCACTGGCCTCTGCATTCTGTGTGTAACGAAGGCAACTTAGAGACCACTCATCAGGGTGGTCAGCATCCTGGCAGGGGCTTTGTGGCAGGAGCGCCACCCTCGCCTCCCAAGGTGGGGACAGCTACTGTGGACCCCATGGTCCTAGCTCTGCCTTCCCTCCCTCCTCCCTCCCTCCCTCTTCCCTCCCTCCCTCCTCCCTCCCTCCCTCTTCCCTCCCTCCCTCCGTTCCTTCCTTCCTTTTTCTATCTTTCTCTCTCTTTCTTCAATGCTGGGAATTGAACCTATGGTCTCTTGCCTGCTAGGTTATACTCTTAATTTTATTTGGAAGCAAGGTATTGCTAAGTTTCCCGGGAAAACAACTACAAAGGAGGAAATATTTATTGTCACTGTTGTTGTTATTATTATTATTATTTGTGTGTGTGTGTGTGTGTGTGTGTGTGTGTGTGTGTGGTACTGGGAATAGAACTTGGGCCCTTGTGCTTCCAAGGCAGGCATGGTACCACTTTAGCTAAATCCCTGGTCCTGTTTTTATTATTTTTGTGGTACTGGGTCTCAAAACCAGGGCTGGTCTGCACAAGGTTGTAAGTTCAAATCCTAGCACTGCAAAAACCAAAAGACAGAAAAATAATTTCCCCATATATTTTATCAGTACTAAGACGCGAAGCCAAGGGTTTCTTGAGTGACACCCCAGCCCTTGTTTTTTGATTTGGGGGCACGATTGACAGCTTGTGCCCCCAAGCCTGGCCTCCCAGGATCTTCGAGGTCGTGGGGCCAAGGACTGCTCATCTAGATGTCAGACCTGTTTTGCACTGGCTGCCGAGCTGACCACCAGCTTTCTGGGCACCATGGGACCGTCCCTGCACGAGTGGCCTCCCCCACTGTGCCCTTGGCAGTCATGCAGCCAGAGCCCAGAAGAAGCCGGCACAAAGGTGTGATTCCAGCACTCGGGAGACCGAGGCAGGAGGACGGGGACGTTAGAAGGCAGCCTGAGCGCCACAGTGAGCCTGTCTCAGAAACGGGAGGGTCAGACTCCGGGAGAGAGAAAACAAGGGCCGCCCTCTGCCTGCATCCCTGGGAGGGCTGCCTGGGCAAAGGGCTCCCAGCCTGGGCACGCCAAGCCCAGGGACGCTGGAAGGAGCCAGCCGTCCCGAGCGCTGTCCTCAGCGAAGCGCAGATGAGGGCAGTGCCCATCTCAGGTGGTTACCCCGGCCCCAGGGGAGTCTGGGAGAGGCGGCAGGATGGGAGGACTGTGGCGCGCTGTCCTTGTCCCTGCTGTGCCCAGCAGAGGTTGCAGGCCTGGTGCTGTGCCTGGGAGGACCAGGCTCTGATGTAACCGCAGGGCCACCTGGGCCGAGAACCAGCCCCTGGGCAGGTGCCCATTCTGAGGGACAGAGGTGGCAGGGGCTTCCCCGCCCTCAGCGGTCTCCAGAAACGTTTCCTTCGGGGGAGCTGACCTTGGGGGACCGTGGGGCTCAGTCTGCCGTTGCTGGGATTCGGCCTGACCCGGGGAACCCAGGGCTCACGTGCGGGGCAGGGGCCACCCGGTCCCGGGCCAGGTCCTTCCCTGGTCTGGAGACCGGGCAGCTCGCCTCCTGGGATCCTGCCGAGGGCGCTGGTCACCCTCTCCCTGCGTCCTGGTCTCAGCGGGTCCATGCTGAGGCGAGGTCTGCATCTGGTTGCGGAGGAGGAGGCGGAGATGTGGCTGCCATGGTGTGTTCTGTCTGTCTGTCCCTGGGTGTCTGCCCACATGAGGACCAAAGCATCCTGGGAATGCTCTGGGTCCCTTGCCATCCCAGAATGCCTCCCTCAGGACACCACCCAGCTGCCAGGCATGCTCTGTGCAGAGCCCCCACCACGGTCCCCAAGACCTCAGAGCTGCTCCCAGCCCAGCGGCAGAACCTCTCGCGTCGGAAGACCTGGGAGTTCCCTGCCCGCTGCCCAGCCAGCCTGTCCCTCGTTAAGCCAGTGCCAGCTGCTCTCCACCCACCGGCCCTGTCCAGGCTTAGAATTTCCTGAGATTTCCTACCAAGACTAATCTCAAGGCCCCAGATGTGCTGGGACTTCGCTTTGTTGGTTTAGGGAGCCACTGAGCTGAGTCAGAGACTGTGGCCATTGTGCACTTTTTTCTCCTAAAGAATGGGAGGCATTTGTTCCCTGCTCTTGCAAAGCACTTTGGTTCTGTGGTTCGGGCCCAGGGCCAGGGTTTGGGAGAAACCAAGCTAAACCACTTTCAGATTGGAAGGTGGCCCCTTTCACTCTAGTACCAAAAAACCCCCTTCTTGCTGGGGCTAGGGATTTAGCTCAAGTGGCACTGTGCCTAGCTTGGAAGCGCAAGGACCTGAGTTCAATCCTCAGTACTACAAAAACAACAACAAAAACCTCCCCAGCTCCCTGGTCCTCTGTCTTTTCTGGTTCTGGTAGCACAGCACAGAAACGAACGTGTCTGGGCTCTTAGCCACGGCCCCTTCTGGGCTGCACCCTGGCGTGGGCCACTGACAGCCCCCAGCCGTGTGTGAGGGCTCTGAGGCCTCCGGTCTCTGCCAACATGTGCTCCATACCTGCTTCTTTTTAATTATAGCCGCCCCTCCCAGCGGGGGCAAAGCAGTCCCACATTGGGCCTGTCACTTGGGTTCCCGTCATGACAGATGATACTGAGCGTCATGGCCGCACGAGGTCGGCCCTTTGTGGGTCCTTTCAGGTCCTCTGCCTATTTTTTCTTGGCCCACTTTGAAATTGGGTTGTTTGTCTCTGTCATGGGAAAACTCCTGACTCTCCGGAGCCCGTTCCTCCGGTGTCCGGCGCGGGTGCTGTAGCCTAACTCACCACGAGGAGGCTAAGCAGCCCCGTGACACTGGCCAGGCCGGGCTCGGGTGCCGTGTGAGGCTCCGGCCTGTGGTGACCACACCTGGTTTTCCCAGGATGCTTTGGTCCTCAGGTGGAATCTCCAGTTACCCAGGAGACTCCAAGGGTCCTGGCGAGCCAGGACAGTGTGGTCCCGGGGAATACAGTCGGCAGCTGCCGGGCTGCAAACCCTTGTTCATAGTCAAAGCCCCGCATTTGTATTCAGAGCTGGGTTCTCCAGGAGAGGTGGGGTTGGGGAGGAACGTCCCTCGCCAGCAGGGTCAGTGGCTTCACCAAAGAGACTTGAGCGAGCCTGGTCAGCCTTTCCACTGTGTGGAAACAGCCAGAAAGTGGCACTGAGCTCCCAGCAGACCCTGGGCTCTCCGGGCCTTGACTTGGACTTCCCAGCCTCCAAAATTGTGAGCAGTAAGCTTTGGTTGTTTCTAAGTTCACACGTCGAAGGTGTCTTGTTACAGCAGCCTGAAAAGGTGAAAACGGCACCCTGAAGGGTCAGGTCACTTGAAACAGTTTTCTTACTGTAACGCAGGCCCAAGAATGCCTCAGCAAGCCGGTGTGGTGCTCGGACAAGCTAAGAGGGCTTGATGGTACAGCTGTAATCCCACCTACTCTGGAGGTTGAGGCAGGAGGGTTGCAAGTTTGAGGCCAGTCTGGGCAATTTGGGGGGGGGGTCTTATCTCAAAAATGTAAAAAAAAAAATTAAAGTGATTGGGAGTGTTGCCCGAGTTTGAACCCCAAGACTGCAGCAAAACCGAACAAGCCACCCACAAGCCAACTGGCTGAGGAGGTTAACCAGCGGGTCCCTCCCGGCCCCGACCTAAGAGGACACGGAACAGGACTGTGGTGACCAGAGGGGGCGCCCTGGCCTCGGCTCAGGTGCCACCCACCCTGGGATGGACTTGTACCACCGAAGCTCGTGCCAGTGGTTTTTGTGTGATCATGAAAGCCAGAAGCTGCAGACACGCCAGGAAGCAGGAAGGAGTTCAGAAAGTCGAGGCTGACCTCAATCTGGCTGCCCCTGCCCAGCCCTCAGCAGAGCGAGACCCCCTTTGTCTATTTTCCTCCGTCACATCTGCCATTCTGTGATGACAGTGTTCTATATTTTATTTTATTTTATTTTTTGAGACAGGGTCTCGCTTTGTAGTTCAGGCTGGCCCCGAGCTCAGTAGGTAGCCCAGGCAAGCCTCGAACTCAGCAATCCTCCTGTCTCTGCCTCCCGAGTGCTGGGATGACAGTTGTGAGTCACCACGCCGGCTGTATTTTATTTTTTATTAGTGCATATCTGCAGTAACCAGGGATCTCATGGGGGGGTTGTGCACCTGTACGCAGCACAGCTCAATTCTTTTTTTATGCCCTTCCCTCCCTTTCTGTAACCCTTCTCCCCTCTCCATTTACAAAAGATCTACTCTCAGCTCATTTTTCTGTAAATCTCTTCCGCTCATTTCTTGTTCTCCTCATTTGAACAAGTTCTTTCTACTTCCTAATAGTGATTCCATTTTGCTTTTATTTATACTTTGGGTTTCTCACATTTAAACTTGTGTGCTGATTTATTTCACTAATGATATGGCCTCAAGGTGCCTCCATTTACCTAAAAATCCCTCAACTCTACCCTTCTTCAAGTTTTTTTGAGACAGGGTCTCGCTTTGTAGTTTAGGCTGGCCTGAGCTCACTATATAGCCCAGGCTGGCCTTGAACTCACAGCTTCCTCCTGCCTCTGCCTCCTGAGTGCTAGGATTACACCCGTAAGCTACCACTCCCAGCGCTGTGGTATGTGGTATTGGGGATCGAACTCAGAACCTTGTGCTTGCCAGGCAGACACTGGAACCACTGAGCTAAATCCCTGGCCCAACACCGCCCTTCTTTATGGCAAAGTAGTACTCCGTTGTATAGAAATACCAGACTATCTTTGTTGTTCCTTTGTTGATGGGCTGTTTGCAAGGTCTTGCTCTTAGGAACTGTGCTGCATGCATAGATCACTGTGGTGTGATGGCTTCAACTCTCAGGAAGGTGCTTAGGAGGAGATTACCTTGTTCAAATGGCACCTCTGGTTTTCACTTTTTTTTTTTTTTTTTTTTTTTTGAGACAGGGTCTCACTTTGTAGTTCAGGCTGACCCTGAGCTCACTATGTAGCCCAGGCAAGCCTGGAACTCAGCAATCCTCCTGTCTCTGCCTCCCGAGTGCTGGGATGACAGGCGTGAGCCACCACGCTCGGCACTGTGGTTTGTGGTATTGATGGCTGGTGGGCGTGTCTCCACGCCCAGCATTGTATGTGGTTACCGGGATCGGATTCAGAACCTTGCGCTTGCGAGGCAGGCGCCGGAACCACTGAGCTAACCCTCCGGCCCTGGTTTTCACTTTTTGAGAAATCCCCACATTGCTTCCCTAGAAATTCCATTCCCACCACAGTTGGGAAGGGTTCCTGCCTGGTCTATTTCAGCCCAAGCTTTGAGTCCTCCCAAGAGCAGGAGAGCTCCCGGTTTTCTGTGGCAATAACTGAATGCCCAAAGCCGAGTGATTAATAGAGAGTGGAGGTTTTATTTAGCCCCGACGCTTGGAGGTGGACAGCCAAGATCAGGCAGCCGCCTCTGTGAGGGCTTCACGCTGTGTCAGCACAAGGGAGAGGAACGGGGCTCCCGGGTGTGCGCAGGAGGGAGCAGGGGCGTGGCTTCGATACACTCGATCTCCCAGCAACCACTCCGGCCCTCGAACACCACATCGCTCCGCCTATCCAACCCCAGGCTCCCATCGCCTCTGGGCACTGTGGCCCTAGGTTTCATCTGAGTTTTGGTGGAGGCAAACTTTGCCATCTGGATTCCTGGGGCAAAGGGGAACAGACACAATACGTGATGCCAGGGCAGCCCCGTTCTGTGGCTTTCCATTAAACCCACACTGGCCCCACGAGGCAGGTGTTCCTGACAGTGCGCCATCTCCATTCGGAGCAGAGAGGTGCAGGCACCCACCCAAGGTCACACAGCCCACGAGCAGCAGTGGCAGAGCCTGGCACGGAATCCAGGTGGTTCTGCCTTCGGGGTCTTCACTGCCATCTCCTCGGGACCAAGTAAGTGACATGCCGCTGCACGTGTGCTTTCAGCTCGAGCTCCTCACACCGGGCCAAAGTGGCCCAGGATTCGTGTGCAGACGGGTTCTGCTCTAGAGGCCCAGAGCTGGCCCCGGAGTGCGTGTCTCACCAGCTCCGGTGATGCCTGTGCTGCTCACCCCGGGCACCTTTTCTACAGTGGCACTGGGTAATGAACCCTAGGTTTCTGTACAGTGCTGTGTCCCCAGTCCTTTTCTAAAATTTGGAAACAGGGTCTTATTAAATCACTTACTTGCCCAGGCTGGGCTCAAACCTGGAATCCTCCTGCCTCGGCCTTTTGGCTGCTGGGATTACAGGTGGTTTTGAACTTGGATACTGGGTTTTGAACTAAGCTGCCCGGCCACTTGACTGGAGAGCAGGGCTTTTGGAATTGTGCTCCCCCGGGAAGCTGGGGGTCCCCTGAGCTGCGCAGCCTGCTGAGGACGGAGAAGGAGCAGCTCGGAGCTGCTGCGGGGTCTCCGCTCCCTCCCTCCAGGGCTGCCCCACCTCCTTATGATCTGAGTCTCCAATGGGTGGAGGATTAGCTAGCAGGAAGGATCTAGGGAGATTCACATCCTGGTGCTTCAGCAAACGAGTGTGGACCCTGTCACGAAGACACAGCAGCCTGGCATGGACTTGCCCAGTGGGTTGGCCCCTGTGGACCCCGTCTGCCAGCGCCATGCCTGGAGCACACCTGGTGATTGGCAGTGGGTGGTGCGGCTCCTCCCCAGGTCTGGCACCAGGTGTGGCCTTGGTGACCATTTAAATCACCCAGTGGGTACTGTGGAGAAGCAGGCCTGTGCCCAGCTCTGCACTTATTATCGTACAGGCTCCTGCCCAACAGGCAAGGCTCTTAGACACCAGAGGACCTCTCGTACCACCTGTGAGTATAAGCATAAATAAACAAAGGTTGACACAGCATCTCTAGGGTACTGGGGCTCCAGTCCCCCCAGTCTTGTTGCTTTGTCCTCTGTACCATGTGCCTTTTGTGGTCTAACATGGCTGCTTCAGCTCCTACCATCACACCTGCATCACTCTAGGCAAGAGGAGGGCACCTGGTCCCTACGAAGAGCCATCATCCTGCTCGTTTTCCTTCGGTGAGACAGTCCTGTAGCCACACCCCGCTGGGGTTGATGTCTTCGCCTGCGTGGCCTTCTGCTACTAAAGGGAAGCTGGTTATTGGGAACCATGAGCAGTCTGCCAAGCACAGGGTTGCTGTCTTTGTGGGGTGCGGGGTCAGCCAGGTTCCTGCTGCTGCCTCGCACCCACAACTCAGAGGGCAGAGCCTGAATCCGGCTCAGTTTCAGGGTTCAGTCCATGACGGCTCTGATGCAGGAACAGCATGGCGGAAGTGCAGGTTCATGGAGGCCGGGAAGCAGGGCAGGCACCTGCACCGGGAGGAGGGAGCCGGGGACAAGACACAGGCCCCCAAGGTGTCACTGCCATGACCGCCAGGACATACCCGGAAGCATGTGGTCGCTGTGCTCCATGCCAGCCACACCGACATGGTCACGCTTAACCCCCCCGCCGCTGGCCTGGCTCCAGACAGCTAAGTGACTGTGGGCCTCAGTTTCCCTACATGGGCGGTGGGACGATATTAGTCCTTACCTATGAAGGTTGCCGGTGGTGATGCCCACGAAGTGCCCGCCTCAAGGCTGCGGCTCTGCCGACCGCCCTTGGCCACGTTCAGCACTGTGTCCTCTTTGGTCCCCCCCGTCTCTGGGCGGCATCTGGGTAGCTCCAGCTCTGGCTTCACTGTCCTGGCTGGCCAGAGGCACCTGGTCTGGACCTGCCAGGGGCCAGAGCTGACCGCCTGGTGCTGCCCGCCCCAGAGCTGCTCCTGGTGGCTTCTGTGCTTGGCACCCTGGCTGCCCTTGCTAGGCATCTTTGGGCTCAAAGGCTCTGGTGAGTCTTGGCAAAGGGCTTCATCAGGCAGGAAGCCCAACACCAGATCTGGTGTCATTAGGAGAGAGACCAGAGGACTAGGGCCCACCTGTGCCAGCCTGCAAGGTGGAGAATGCCGAGAGGTGCCCAGGGCCAGCTGCCCCGTGGAGCGGCAGAGCCGTTTGCCCGCGTGACGCAGAGCACAGGCTGGCCCGGGAGGCTCGCAGCCAGTGTCTCTGCCCGTGCGTGTCGCCTGCGTCTGCTCGGGCTGCACAGCTGCACAGCGTGGCTTCTGTCTGGGTGTCTGGAGCCCGAGGACGCTGTGGCCACTGGAGCGCGGAAGCCGCTGACCGCCCCTGCCTGTTTGGCTCCCGGCTCCCAGCCGAAGTCAGGGTCCCTGCTGCCGGCCTTCTCTTGGGTAACAAGACACATCCTCTGGTGACAGGGCCTGTGGTGGCAGTGACCCGGACAGAAGGACAGTCTGGACGGGACTCAGCGGGACTTTTTGTTCAGGCTGTGATGGGGAGGAAGCAGCTCCTGCAGACAGAAGCCCAGGAGCCCTGGGGCACAGAGCGCAGGGAGGGAGCAGGTGCTGGTGGTGGCCAGACCAAGCCTCAGCAGGGCTTTGTGTCTGTGTGACTGAGAGCCAAAGTCAGAGACTGCAGTAGTGTGTTATCACACGCTGGCTCTGTCTAGCTTTCCACTCCACCATCCCTTAGGATGCCCTGCCCCCCCCCTTTTTTTTATCTGAAACAGGGTCTTGGTTTGAAGTTCAGGCTGGGCCTGAGCTCACTATGTAGCCCAGGCAAGCCTCAAACTCAGCAATCCTGTCTCTTCCTCCCAAGTGTTGGGATGACAGGTGTGAGCCACCACGCCCAGCACTGTGGTATGTGGTACTGATTGCTGGTGGGTGTGAGTCACCATGCCTAGCATTGTATGTGGTTACCAGGGATCAAACTCAGGACCTTGCGCTTGCGAGGCAGGCGCTGGAAGCACTGAGCTAAATCTCCAGCCCACCAGCTTTTTCTTTTTTAAAAAATATGTCCTGCTGGGTGTGGTGGCTCATGCCTGTCATCCCAGCACTCGGGAGGCAGAGACAGGAGGATTGCTGAGTTCGAGGCTTGCCTGGGCTACATAGTGAGCTCAGAGGCAGCTCGAACTACAAAGCAAGATCCTGTCTCAAAAAAAAAAAAAGTCCTAGAATCACTGAAGCAAAATAGGATGTCCTTATACTGAAAAAATGGCTGCCAGAGCACCAGCCATCCTGTCCAAATTCTAGACCAGAGGAAGGAAAAAGATGAAAGGGACAAGCAGTTAAATTTGACTTCTTTCAAAGTCTCCACTGGAACCTTCAGCTGGCTGTGTTCCATTGTTATTCTTAAAACATTCTGAAAAGCCAAGTGTGCTGGTACATGCCTGTAATCCCAGAACTTCGGAGGCAGAGACAGGAGGATTCCCATGAGTTTGAGGCAGGCTTGAGATACACAGTGAGTCAAAGCCAGCCTGAACTACATAATGAGACCCCCATCTCCCCCCAAAAAATAAAGAATGAAGCCAGGTATGGTGGCTCACACCTATCATTCCTGCACTCGGGAGGCAGAGACAGGAGGATTGCTGAATTCGAGGCTTGCCTGGACTACATAGTGAGCTCAGGGCCAGCCTGAACTACAAAGCGAGACCCTGTTTCAAAAAAAGAAGAAAGAAAGAAAGAAAGAAAGAAAAAGACATTCTGGAATTGAGGGATCTCGCTGGCTTGCTGCTTGCTGCAGAATCAGCATCCTGATCGCCAAGAGGAGGAAGGGTGGATGTCAAACAGGCAGAGCACAGAGACCGCCCCACGGGCCTGTGGGTTGTGCTGAGGGTGCGACTTTGTCCCGAGGAGACGGGGCCACCACAGAATGTCCTGAGCAGGCGGAGTGACAGGGATGGGGCAGAACAACTCCCTGTGGCCCCGGCTGAGCCTCCACGTCCACGGCCGTGGCCCTGTGCCCGGTCCCGGGGCGGTGTAACCAATGACCGCGATGTTGGTGGCGCAAACGCAGGAAGTGATTCTGGCTGCCCTGGGCGGCCTCGCTCTCACGCACGTGACCTCCTCCCGCGACCTCTGCGTCCCCGTCCGGATCTCCCTCTTCCCTTAGACACTGCTGTGGACTTGGGGCCGACCCCGATCCCGGGTGACCTTGATTTACCTGCTGCCATCCGAAAAGTTCTGCTTCCAAACAAGGGGGCAGCCCCTGGGCACAGGGTCTGGGTGTGGGGGGTGATGCGCGGAGCCTCCCATGGGGCAGCTCGGGATCCGGGCAGCAGATTTACTCCCCAGTGTCCACTCTCTCTTCCTGTCCCGGTGTCCCTCTCCTGTCGTGAGAGGAAGAGGAGAGGACCTGGGCAGGGCACAGCCCGCACCGCTGCCAGAGGACCAAGTGTGTGGGGCCCGTGGGGCACTGGCAAACATGACCTCTGCTGTCCCTCTGTGTTCCAGGGGACCCAGGCGTTTAAAGACTGGCAGGACAGCATCGAAACTTGGCTTCCCTTCTTCACAATTTGAGGCTAACATCCATCATTTAATAAACCTTTATGTTTTGAGACCGAATCTCAGAACTCAAGGCGATCCTCCCGCCTCAGCCTCCCTAGTGTTGGGATGACAGACGTGCGCCACCTCGCCTGGCTGTCAACACTGCTTTTGTTCGAAGAGTGGGGTGGGAAGCGGCGTCCCTGGCCAGCCCCTGCCCCTGCCGCCCGCCCTCACCCCGGAGGCAGCGGCCTCAGGATGGCTCCCTTCGGCGACTTTGCATCCACCCAACGTCCTCAGTGGGCGAGTGGGCACAGAAGGCCACTGAGAAGGAGTTGAAGCTGAGCTTTGAGGAAACGGGGACAAGGCGGAGGCAGCGGGCGCCTGGCTCCCTGGGGCTCTGTGTGGCTCTGCGAGTTCTTTCTGGCGGCCACTGCCCCTGTCAGCCTGGCAGCTCCCCAAGGCCAGGGCAGCCACCTCCCTAGGCCGTACACCGCCCAGGCCCCAGCTTGCTCTCTGCTTTAACAGAGGCTCCGGGCGCAGGGACTCCGTGTCCCGTCTGGTCCCGTCTGTGCCCACCGACCTCGACTGGTCTGGTGCCGTGGGGCTCGGCCCAGGGGGAGCGGCCGTGGATTCAGGGTCCCAGGCAGAGCCCGCCCTCTGGGCCACGGGGCTGGCGCCCAGCACAGCAGCTTTGGCACCTGGGAGTCTGAGTGGGTGGCGGCCTGACTCCTCGTCCGTCCCGTCGCAGGAGGACAATCACAGCTACTACGTGTCCCGCGTCTACGGCCCCAGCGAGCCCCGCGGCCGGGACCTGTGGGTGGACGTGGCCAAGGCCAACCGGAGCCAAGTGCGGGTGCACAGGATCCTGTCCAGCGCCCACCGGCAGGCTGCGGTGAGTGCCGGCCAGGGCCCGGGCCTGCAGTCCAGGCTCGCCCCGTCCACACTGACTCCCCTGTCCCCGCAGAGGGTGGTCTTGTCCTTCGATTTCCCTTTCTATGGGCATCCTCTGCGACAGATCACCATAGCAACGGGAGGTAAGGCGCGTGGGCAGGTCCTTGCTGGGAGGGGCTCAAGGGCCCAGGGGGGCCCAGGCAGGACCTCCTGTGGTGGGAGGCCGGTGGGGGTGCGGGGCAGGGCTCGCTGGGCACCTCCTCTGAGGCCCCTCTGCCGGTGCCCGCAGGCTTCCTCTTCATGGGTGACGTCCTGCACCGGATGCTCACGGCCACTCAGTATGTGGCCCCCCTGATGGCCAACTTCAACCCCGGCCACTCCGACAACTCCACGGTGCTCTACTTCGACAACGGTAGGCGGAGCTCAGAGCCGGGGCCGGCCGGGGTCACACAGCAGCAGCTGCCCCACGTCTCAGGACAAGGCCTGATGCCCAGCAGGGTCCAGTGGGTGACCTGGAGGCGCCTGGGGAAGGTGCACGGCCGGGACCTTTGCAGGTCTCTTCACTGAGTCACCCCCGAGGATGGAGAGGCCTCCTGCTCCTCCCTCTGGAAGTCCCCCACGGCCGCAGGCACTCGCGGGCACGCTTTGAAGGTGATGGAAGCCAGGCATGGTGATGTGTGCCTGTCATCCAGCACCTGTGAGGCTGAGGCAGGAGGATCTCTGTGAGTTCAAGCCCAGCCTGCACTACATAGACCTTGTCGCATTCAGACAGGCAACAAAAAGTGATGGAATCCTGGGTCAAACAAGCGGTCAGGAGGTAGGTGGGGCCTTGGGCGGCCCCAGGGCATGGCCTGGGAAGGTCCCCTCCTTCCCAGCCCGCCATTATGCTGCCTGCCCGGCAAGGGTGGAACCCTTTCAAACAAGAGCCGAGATGAGGCCCCGAGCGCTGTGGCTCCGTGTCGGGGCCGGGAGGTGGGGAAGACTCGCCCGCTGCCCGCCTCGTGGCCAGCCAGGCTCTGCTCTTCCCAGGGACGCTCTTCCTGGTGCAGTGGGACCGCATCTACCTCCAGGGCCACGAGGGGAGCGGCAGCTTCACCTTCCAGGCGGCCCTGCACCGCGACGGCCGCATTGTCTTCGGCTACAAAGAGGTGAGCGGGGCAGGGGCCGCCCCGGCCTCGCCCGTGGGCCTGAGCTCCGGCGTCCAGGTCACGAGCCCCTTCTCCCGCCCCGCAGATCCCCATGTCTGTCGGGGAGATCAGCCCCTCCCAGCACCCCGTGAAAGCAGGCCTGTCCGATGCCTTCATGGTCCTCAACGCGGCCCCCGATGTGCCAGGTGAGTCCCCCACGCGGCCTCCGGCTGTCCTTCTGAGCATCACACTGACCCTCAGCCTCAGCTGCCTCCTCTGTAAAACGGGCAAAGAGCAGGAAGGGAGCGGCCTCTCCCTAGCCCCCCCTAATTTTAGGAGATACA
>PVIC010049479.1:0-13136 GCA_004025085.1 Thryonomys swinderianus | reverse complement strand
TGTTGTGATATAGGTACATTATATATATACATCATGATCACACTCAGTATTGAGAATTTGTACCAGTATATGACACTATTTAATTCTTATTTTTTTCCATTTCCCTACCCACCCTACAACCCCCTACCTCTATATACATGGGTTTGTTTCCCCCACTTTTACCATCACAGTTTTTTCTTTTCCCCTCGTTATTTGCCCCGGCCCCCGTTTCCCTTAGGATATTTTCTATTTTATAGTATCTACCATACGTTACATTCTAGGACTTATGTACATTTTCAGTTTCTTATACCAGAGAAAAGAAACAGTATTTACATATCTGTTACCTATTTATTTCACTTAAGAGTATTTCCTCAAGGTACATCCATTTGAGTATAAAAGACTCAAACATCATTCTTTATGGCTGAGTAATGCTCCATTTTATTTTATTTATTTATTTATTTATTTATTTTTTGCTTTTTTTGGAGACAGGGTCTTGCTTTGTAGTTCAGGCTGGCCCTGAGCTCACTATGGTGCCCAGGCAAGCCACCACGAACTTAGCAATCCTCCTGTCTCTGCTTCCCGAGTGCTGGGATTACAGGCGTGAGCCACCACGCCCAGCATTATATGTGGTACCGGGGATCGAACTCAGGTCCTTATGCTTACGAGGCAGGTGCCGGAACCACTGAGCTAACCCTCCGGCCCTAATGCTCCATTTTATTAACCACATCTTCTTTATCCAGTCTAAAGTTGATAGGCATTAGGGTTGTTTCCAAGATTTATCTATCACAAACTGAGCTACTATAAACATGGATGCACATATGTCGCTGTGATATGAATCTTTTAATTCTTTTGTATATATCCCTAGCAGAGGACTAACAGGGTCAAATGGGACCTCTAATCCTAACTTTTTGAGGAATCTCCACGCTGATTTCCATACTGGTTGTACCAGTCTTATATTTCTTCTGCACTAATCAGTGAAACTGCCCCTGCTTCCTTTGAGTAAAGAATTATATTTAGAAGCCACAATGAAGTTTATTCACACCAAATTTCATATATAAATGTATATATGTCTATATCATTATTGTGCTATTTATGGGATATAAACCTAAATAAAATGCCAATAGAATAATCTTAAGAATAATTATCAAACTTAATAAAACCATAGTAAATACATAATCTTAGGCACACATCATAAAATTGTCATAAAAGTTGTCACATCTTGGGCTGGGGATTTAGCACAGTGGTTCTGGCATCTGCCTCCCAAGCACAAGGTCCTGAGTTTGATCCCTAGTACCACATACGACAGTGTCTGACATGGTGGCTCACACTTGTTATCCCAGCACTTGGGAGGCAGAGGCAGGAGGATTGCTGAGTTCAAGGCTTGCCTGGGCTACATAGTGAGCTCAGAGCCAGCCTGAACTATAAAGCGAGACCCTGTCTCAAAAAAAAAAAAAAAAAAAAAAAAAAAAAAAAAGTTATGTATAAAGGGGGTGGGGAGGTGTGGGTGGGTAGGGATATGAGTAAAAATGAGAATTAACTTGTGTCATATACTGGTACAAATTCCCCAGTGTTATATGTGATTGTGAGATGTATATAAACTGTACCAATAAAGAATTCAATTTTTTTTTAAGAATTCAATTTTTTAAAAAAGCAGCACAAATATATAAATGTGTTGGTAGTTGACAACGTTTTGATCAAAACACAATAGAAATTACGTAGACCCTCGCAGACCATGGTGGCACACACCTATAACTCTAACACTCAAAAAACTGAGGCCAGAGGGCTGGGGATTTAGCTCAAGTGGTACCGCCCCAACCTTCGACGCACAAGGGCCCAAGTTCAATCCCCAGTACCGCAAAAAAAAAAAAAAAAAAAAAACTGAGGCCAGAGCTTAGGGCCAGGCTGAGCAACACAGCAACTTCTGTGCCAGCCTGACGCAAAACAAAAAGAGCTTTTCACCGGGTGGGAAGAATAGAACCCTTCTGTTAAACAGCACTCAAGTGAAAAGGAAAAGTTCTGCCAAGAATATACCATAGAATAGCTAGACAATAATGACACAGCATAATCACAGTTTGTGGGATTTAAAACCATGTTTACAGGAAAATTCAGTCTTGCATGTATAAATAAATAAAAATGAAAAGAACTAGGGATGTAGCTCAGTACAAAAGCCCAGGGTAGTTCCAGTTAATGAAAAAAATAAAATTTTAATAATAGAATAATATACTGTGTATAGTTATATAGTTAATATACTGTATCTTAAATAGTTAAAAGTACGAGACAACCAGAAGGGTTCCTGTAGTGTGTATGAAATGTCTACAGAATCTGCATGACTGTTTTCCTTGTCTGTCAGGTGGGCTACCTACAGCCGCTGGTTGCTGTCCAGGTCTCCTTCGAATCTAACAGCACCAAGAAAGAAGTAACAGTAGAGTGTAAAATCGAGGGCTCAAAGAACCTAAAAAATGAGGACGATCGTGACAAGTTTTTGGGAAGAGTTGCATTCAAAATCACAGCACGAGCATAGCCTGAGTAGGATGTCTCCGCAGAATAAATGTTGTGTTGTCTGTCTTCGTTGTGTGTCCGCTGGACCCGCCATTCTAAAATTCTGAGACCACCCGGGGACGGTGGTGCTGGCTGACCTGGGTAACTGCGTAACGTGCTTCCAGATCACAGTGTTCAGTCCTCCGAAGTAACTGCCTGCTGCCTCTGCTGCCCTTGACCAGTGTCCAGTCGCCCCATGGGGAGCAGTGAACACCGATCCTGAGCGTGTGGGTGGGGTTTTGTCCTCTTTTTTAATGTGGTTTCATTGCTGAGTGTCTAAAGCTTAATGTGCCGTGCAATGTAAATATTTTATGGATTTAACACTGGTTAACTCATATTTTGATGCCAACAAAGTTTTAAGGGTAAAATGGTACCTGGCCAACATTAAGTGACTTTATGGCTGCAAGAAATGTGTATGGAGAAGCTCTGTATGTGAAGAAGAAAAAAGAATAAAAGTGGATCTGAAAGTGTGATCTTGGGTTTTTTGTAAAATTATTTTTTACATGCTGAACTAGTCTGGATCTTTTTGATAAAGAGCACAAACTTTTTGTTGTAAAACTTTTTTTAAAAGCTGATAGGATTATTTTCATGTTGGAACTGAATCTCATAGAGTAATGTATTTCAGACCATTAAAACCAGCGTTTTTAGGTTAGAATCAATGCACCTAATTTTTTATGAAATTAAATTCATGAGTCTTAAATTGTATAATAGTTTGTGAAATATCTTGTTACTGCTTTTATTTAGCAGACTGTGGACTCTAATAAAAGATTTAAATTGTGAAATATAAAAACCTGAAACTCATTTATAGCTTGAAACCAAGTAGTAGGGGTCTGTATCACACCCATTGGTTCCCAGAATATTTCCTCCTCTGATGTAGGTGTGGCCACGCTGTGGCTGCTCCCTGCAGGAGAGCACTTCCATGTGATCTGTGGGTGGTTTCTTTTTTGTTTTGTTTTTAACCTTTTTGTTACTATTTTCTTTCAAAAAAGACAAATCAGTATGTCAGTTTTGTTGCTTCAGCCCAGCTGGGCTGGGCTCCTCCATCCTGTTCATGGGCACCCAGCCCGGGTGCGAGTTCTGCTTGTCATCAGCTGCCAAGGTCTTATGATAACAGTTTTCCCTCCAGATGTCTTTGCAACTGAAGAAAAACCATCCCCGCAGTTATTAACTCTGGGCTTTGGTTTTCACCTTTATGCTGTACTTAAGAGTAAACAAAAAAAGGAGGCTTGGGGTGTAGCTTAGTGGTGCCACATCTGCCTCACAAGCTCAAGGTCCTGGGTTTAATCCCCAATACCCCCTAAAAAATAATGAAAAGCAAAAGATTGCCTCAGTGAATGAGAAAGGCCATACTCTGCTGCTAGAATGATGCTTTGGTGCCCCAGATTAAGCAGGTCCTCAGCAGATAGTAAATTTGACTTGTGAAATTCACAGCTTGATTAAATCTATTCCTGTAGCTTTTTTTAGTTGTTTTGTTTTGTTTTTGAGTCAGGGTCTTGCTTTGTAGTTCAGGCTGGCTCTGAGCTCACTATGTAGTCCAGGCAAGCCTGGAACTCAGCAATCCTCCTGTCTCTGCCTCCTGAGTGCTGGGATTTCAGGCGTGAGCCACCACGCCTGAACCACCAGGCCCGGCACTGTGGTATGTGGTATTGATTGCTGGTGGGCGTGAGTCTCCACGCCCAGCATTGTATGTGGTTCCCGGGGATCGAACCCAGACCTTGCGCTTGCGAGGCAGGCGCCAGAACCACTGAGCTAACCCTCCGGCCCAGATCTTTTCATTCTTAAGAAAAGTTTAAATGTTTCATTTTGACTACTTACTGGTGAGCCCCAGCCTGTGTACAGTCCCTCTTGGTGGAGCTCTTGTAGACTGGCACCTGTGTGCTTCACCTTGTGACAGCTCGTGGCACTTCCCCTGCATGCATGGTGCATGAGACCAGTTTGCCGTCAGGTGGCTGAGGCAGGAAGATGGCAGCCACAAGTTGATGGTCAGCCTGGGTGACAGTGAGTTCAGGGCTAGCCTGAACTCCAAAGACCCTGTCTCAAAAAAAAAGTTTTTTCCGGACTATTTAGCGAGTCTTGTGTAGTCACAGAATCCTGAAGCAGCATTAGAAGTGAGATCCAAAGCAGATTTGGATGTGGCATTGCTCTGTGGAAGGGACCTTGGAGAAAGTGGGGAAAAGGAAATGTACTTTGCCCATGGCCGGTGAGTTTAAGCCAGACATTTCCAGGGCCCTGTCCAGCCCTGGGGGTTGGAGCAGAAGCTCCAGCAGGGCCACACTGCCCAGACTGCTGACCTACAGGAATGGGGGAAGAGACTGTTGTGAGCAATGGAGTCTGTGATAGTTTATTCCGGCCCCAAATAGAAGGCCAGGTGGCCACCTTCTCAAGCCTAGACAGCCTGCGCTTCTCAAACGCAGCCGCCTGTCTTCCCTCAGAGCCTGGCTGAGACGGAGGGGCCACCTGACAGTGAGTGTGCCGGGGCTTCCGTGCTTCTGGGACAAGAGGCTGTTTGGGCCTATGACAGCTGGTGCAGCACCTAGACGCCAGAGCCAGGGAGAAAGAGGATCCGAAAGAGCAGGGGTTAGGACAGGCATTTCCACCTAGGAAGTCAGTCCCAAAGGCTGAGGGAGGCGCCCTTGTTAGTGGCCTGGCTCGCAGATCCCTGGCCCTGTGTCTGTGGTCTCTGGCTGGCAGCTCGGCCAGGCTGCCCTGCACAGCATGTGGAGTGCGGATATGGATGGGCATCTCCACTTCTTTGCTTTCATCTGTGGCCCTGCGGGAGGGCAGCCGTGAAGCCAGCTCCCCGCGGATGGAACATGCAGGCCTGACCATCAACAGGGCCGTCTCCCAACTGGGCAGGAAAATCTCAGGGTGCCCCTGACCTAGAGAAGGGTTCTCACCTCTCCACTAAGAAAAGCACAAATTTGCTGTTACATCACTTGGTGAGACATATCATTTTAAAAATTTATTTTAAAATGTTTACTGAGCACACACCAGGCCTGGTGCTGAGAACTAGGATACACCGGGGACAAAAAGCAGATGTGTGCTCTGGAGTTCCTGCCCCAGCCCTACAGCGAGGCCGAAATGTGAGGCAGGTGCTCCAGGTGGTGTCTGTCCTTTCTCCTGAGCTGAAGGGAGGCAATGGCCCGGCCTGGGAGGCAAGTGCTGAGCGAGGCAGGCCTGGTCCGAGGCAGACTGTGGAGCCTCTTCCTGAGGGGCTCGAGCCACCCTGAGGGAGACCACGGGCCTCCACGCCCACCCTCCCCAGGTGCTTCCGCCACTTCTGAAAACACTTTGAGGTGGGTGTGGGACGCATTTAGTGACATACACATAGCTGTCAAGCGTGAGGTCCTGAGTTCAATTTCTAGTACCAAAAGCTAAAACAAAAAACCTGAGGCAGTATGGGTTATAAAAAAGATTCCTTCAGATCATCAGCCCACAAGATTACCCCGTGTGTCGGGCCGGAGGGTTAGCTCAGTGGTTCCGGCGCCTGCCTCGCAAGCGCAAGGTCCTGAGTTTGATCCCCGGGAACCACATACAACACTGGGCGTGAAGACTCATGCCCACCAGGAATCAATACCACATACCACAGTGCCGGGCGTGGTGGTTCATGCCTGTAATCCCAGCACTCGGGAGGCAGAGACGGGAGGATTGCTGAGTTCGAGGCTTGCCTGGGCACCATAGTGAGCTCAGGGCCAGCCTGAACTACAAAGCGAGACCCTGTCTCAAAAAAAAAAAAGATTACCCCGTGTGGCAGGTAGGATTTTAAAATCGGCTTTAATCGGAAAAGAGTATTATAGTTTTATTTCAAGTATAAAAATAAAGATGTTAGGGTTTAAGACAAGGTCTCCTTGAAAACCTCGCACCTGAGAAGAAGCAATTACTCCTTTACAGGACCTGCCCGAGTCCCTGCTCCTGAGGCGCCTGTGTGCTCCACACCCCAGGCCTCAGCCGGGCTCAGCCGTTATCTCTTCCCAGTCTGGTGGTTTTCTTGGTGCTGTGTGTGGAGCCGGGTAAACCCCGGGCCCAGCGCGCTGACTGGAAGTGCTCTCCACTGAGCTCCGTCCTTCCCGTGGAGAGGCCTGGTCTGTGGTGTCTAAAGCCCACTCCACACAGTACAGACTCCCCTGTGCCGTCCTTACTGTCACGGCCACAACCTCCTTCCATCTTTATCTCTGTGAAGCACATCAACACCTTCTAAGTCTGTCCCTTACGGGGGGGGGGGGGGGGGGGGGGGGGGGGGGGGGGGGCGGCGGCGTTATTCTGCTGTGATTGAACCGGGCCCGTGACGCGCTCGGTGGGCCTCGCCGAGGAAGCGCGAGGTGTGCGCCGGGCCCCGGATGCCTCGCTCTCCAGCCCACCGGGCCTGTTGCAGGAAGAGCCTTTCAGCTCACCGGCTGTGCTGTTTGGGGACTGCCTGGACTGCGCTGCTCTGCCGAGTGGAGACTCAATCGTGTGTGCTGTGTGAAGGTGCTGAAGGATCAGTCCTCTCGGTGTGAGACTGTCTCTCAAATAAAAATGTCAGGGCTGGGGATTTAGCTCAAGTGGTACCACGCCTACCTTGGAAGCACAAGGACTAGAGTTCAGTCCCTGGTATAGCCAAAAACAAAACAAAACAAAACAAAAACCCACAAACCTAACTAAAATAAATACGTTTTAAAAAAAAGTCAAAAAAATGAAGAGACAGAGACAGAGGCTCCAGCAGTGGTCTTGGGGTTAAGTGGCAGTGCTCATTGCTTCCATCCGTCCAGACCCATTCCTGCCAGGCCTGGTCACACTGCCTGAGGTCCCCGAGCTCCCCTGGGCCCCACTGACCGTCTCCAGGGATGGAGGAGCCTGTGTGACTCATCTGCTTGTATTTTCCCACGACACGATGGATCCAGGCCACGTGACAGCATGGGCTAACAGAGCGACCCGGGCTTGGCCCCGCCCACCCGGGGCCACTACCCTCTCACATCCTTCCCACCAACTCTGCCAAATGCAAGATGGATCGTGTCCCTTGGGTTCATTTGCGTGGAACTTAAGCCACACGCTTCCCAGAGCTGAGGCTGTGACGGAGGGCTGGGAGCTCCTCTGACTTCTCACCGGGCACAGTCTGGAGCCCCAGCGCCCCAACACTTTCCCGGTGTTTCCGGGGCTGTGTGACCTGGGACAATAACCTGTTTTGGGGGAGTTTGCTTCGTTAAGATAGGGTTAAATGCCTAGAATAGTGCCTGGCAATTAGTGTTACCTATATCTTACCGACTAGTCACTGCTACTTAGGAGTTAATTAATTCCTTCCTTCCCTGTCATCACTTCGGGCCCAGGAGTCCCAGCGGTCCAGGCCCCTCCCTGCTCTCTTCTCCCCTCATCCGTGGCGTGGCCGGTGTCAGCACTAGCGACGCCCTCAGGTCCAGGAAGATCCTCACCGACAGTGGGGAGGCCTCTTCCCCAGGCAAAGCCTAGTTGCTGATTCATCCTATGAACCAGGGGCTCAAGGTCTCATCCCCGAGCAGACAGCAGGGGAGGAAGAGTGGCAGGACCTCCCTCAGGCAGCGCCTCAGCCCTTCTGGCACCTGTGTCCCCACGGAGGACATCCGAGGACTGCGGATGTAGCTGCGAGGGCGGAGAGGGAGGGAAGCGGCCCCTCAGCCCCGCGCACCGCTCGCCTGGCCTCACCTCTAAACGGAGGCCGGACACGGGGCTGTCTTCGACTTGAAGAGTGGGTAGGGCTGTTTCGGGGGCCCCCCCGGGATTCACGCCAGGGGGCCGGGTGCGGTGGTGGGAACCTTGAGCCGGGCTCTGTCCCGGGCAAGTAAAGGCTCTTTCCTCCCTGACAGTGGTCGGTGGGGAAGCGCTCATGGTGGAACTGGGTGGAGACACTGGATCTCTGTGTGACCTTGGAATGTCACCTCCCCTCCTTGCCGCTCAAGTTTCCGGGGACGCAAGTTCATACAGAACGCAACCTGAGCCATCAGGCCTCAGGTGGTGGTGGTACAGTACTGGGGGTTGAACCCAGAGCCTTCACACTAGGCCACATCCTCAGCCAGTCTTTTGGGGTTTTTTTAGTTGTTTGAAACAGGGTCTCGCTTTGTAGTTCAGGCTGGCCCTGAGCTCACTATGTAGCCCAGGCAAGCACTGAACTCTCAGCAATCCTCCTGCCTCTGCCTCCTGAGTGCTGGGATTACAGGTGTGAGCCACCATGCCCGGCACTGTGATATATGGTACTGGGGATCAAACTTGGGACCTTGCACTTGCCAGGGAGATGCTAGACCTACTGAGCTAAATCCCTGGCCTTTATTTTATTTATTTATTTATATTTTTTTTTTGGCTTTTTGGAGACAGGGTCTCGCTTTGTAGTTCAGGCTGGCCCTGAGCTCACTATGGTGCCCAGGCAAGCCACCGCGAACTCAGCAATCCTCTTGTCTCTGCCTCCCGAGTGCTGGGATTACGGGCGTGAGCCACCACGCCTGGCATTGTGGTATGCGGTGTTGATTGCTGGTGGGCGTGAGTCTCCACGCCCAGCATTGTATGTGGTTTCCGGGGATCAAACTCAGGACCTTGCACTTGCGAGGCAGGCGCCGGAACCACTGAGCTAACCCTCCGGCCCACCCTGGCCTTTATTTTGAGGCAGGTCTCACTAAATTGCTAAATTGTCCCAGCTGGGTTTAATCTTGCGCTCCTCCTGCCTCAGGCTCCCAGAGGGCTGGGATCATAGGTGGCCACCACCACCATGCCTGGTAAGGGCCCTCTGATCTGGTGCTTACTCATCTTCTTTGATTTATCTTCTTAATTTCTGGAATCAAAGGGACTAGATCTTCCTTCCCCTGGCCGTTGCCTTCTCTGAGCAAGTGTTCTCTTGTTAGCAGCTGTCCACACTGCAGCGCGGAAGAATCCCGAAGCTGCTGGTTAGAATGAGCTGGTACTGGACTAGAGCAGGGGCGCCGTGCGGGAGCAGCTGTTCCGGTATTGGGAACATAGCTTGGCTTGGGGCTTTACAAAAATACATATCCTCTATATTTCCATGAGCTCTTTCTGGCTTGTAGAAAATAAACTATTAGCCATTGTGGTGGGAAGAGAAATGGTGCCGTGCGCGGGAACCTGGGCTGGCAGGAAGGCAGCTCTGGGCTGGGGGCCCTGGTTGGCCGCAGGACCACGGGCCAGGAGAAAGCAGGAGTCCATTTTCTCGCTTCGAATCAGTTTATTTTGATGTTACTAGCAACCAATGGTTTCTGAGGCTGGGCCAATGGCACCTTTGTAATGTTACACTCTTTCCCACCTTGCTGACTCTTGACTCAGCACCCGCCACTGAAGCAAGGACAGGATCATAGGGGGCCACCTGTTTCACACTTGCCCGGGCCATGAAAGGAAAGGTGAAGATATTGTTTATCTGAAATTAAGCAAAGGTCTGTATACTTTGAGAGAGTAATCACTCATTCATTCATTCATTCATTCATTCATTCATTCATTCATTCATTCCATAAATACTGCTATTCTGTACATCAAGTACTGAATCAGGCCTTAAGTTTGCCAAGATGAAAGTCCATGTGTTTCTGACTGTGTTTTTAAAAAATTCCTAATGCATGAGAAATGAAGATAATTCACTTGTTTCCCCTGAGTTCAAAGTTAAGCTTGAGAATCCCACGTGTGTGTGTGTGTGTGTACGTGTGTGTGTGCGCGTGCGCACGTGTGTGCTGTCAGCAGCCTGCAAGCAGCCCGGCTTTTCCTTCTTCCTTTTCCAACCACGGGCTCTTTGGAAATCCCCAAGCCACCTCAGTGCAACCTGTGTGAGGCAGGGCGGGGAGCACGTGTGGGAGAATGAAGATGGTAAGAGCGAGCGAAGTGCACACGTCCCTACTGAGTGAGGATGTTGTCTCCGGTCACTTACAAATTCAGCATGAGCTGGGGATTTAGCTCAAGTGGTACCGCACCGACCTTGGAAGCACAAGGGCCTAAGTTTGATCTCTGCTACCAAAAAAAAAATCAGCAAGAAGGGGCTGGAGATGTAGCTCAGGGACCTAGAACTTGCCTACTACGTGCAAGGTCTTGGGCTTGAAAGCCTCCCCCCTCATTGCCTGGGAAGTTAACAGACTTTTGGTCGCAGGGTGTGTTCTACACCTGATCTTAACCAAAAGGTTACGGAACATGACAAAATCCTGCAGGAGTCTTGGAACACATCATATATTCAAAGAGACATCGAGGTGGGGATTTAGCCTAGTGGTTCCAGCACCTGCCTTGCAAGCACAAGATAGCAAGTTCAATCTGTGGCACCAAAAAAAAGAGAGAGAGGGAGGGAGGGAGGGAGGGAGGGAGAGACTCAAAGACATCAACTAAAAGTTCTAAAATGACAATTCACCTAAGGTCATAAAATGAGTTAACTAATGACCCATTTTTTTCAGTCCATTAGTTCAGACCAGCAGTCAAAGATTCCTAGAGCAGCAAACAGTATTTGCAGAGGCTTTTTTGGGGTTTTTTTTGAGACAGGATCTCACTTTGTAGTTCAGGCTGGCCCCGAGCTCACTAAGTAGCTCAGGCAAGCCTCGAACTCAGCAATCCTCCTGTCTCTGCCTCCCGAGTGCTGGGATTACAGGTATGAGCCACCACATCTGCCCGGCTGATATTTGCCGGTCTTACCAACAAAAAAAACTAAACAGAACCTAACAACAGAAGAGAAACCTTCAACGGAAAGAAACTTTTGTGTTACTGTTTCTTCCTTGTAAGAATCTTTTTGATAGCCTAGTGTGGTTCCGCTACCTTGCCAGGCAGGAGGATTGCTGTGAGTTTGAGGCTGGCCTGGGCTCCATAGTGAGTTGAAGGAAGCCTGGACTACATAGTGAGATCTTGTCTCAAAACACCAAAACAAAGATCTTTTTGGTGTATGTCTTGTACCGAGTGTAATGAACACAGTGTATTAACTTTTTATTCTCTTATTATGAAATGTTTTTCATAAAATAAAGAGAAGATTCCAGTGACCACTGACCGAGTGCTGCAGGCACTTACGGGCCTGACCCTCCCGCAGCCCCTGAGGAGGCTGAGGAGGCCTCCAGCGCCTCCGCAGCCCCTATGGCTGATAATCTGTGGGTGTTGCAATCTTCCCTTCCCATCCCTGTTTATTCCGACTATAGGATTTCTTCCACCCTCCCGCTCTGTCGCGCTCTGTCGCGGCCTGCCCCAGCAGGCACCTGCCTGCACCTGCCTCTGCAACCCGAGCCCAGCCCTGCTCGCTTTGTTTACATTTATGGTTTTGCTCTTTCCCGGAGTAGGAGGAAGCAGTCCCACCTCCTCGGCCAGTGTGGTTCTTTGGCCAGGTCTGTATTTAACTTGCATGCTTATCAGCCCACAGAGGGTTCTCCCATAGGGCAGTAACTCACTGCCTTCACTGTAGAGATCTTTCGAAACAGGGTCTCGCTTTGTAGTTCAGGCTGGCTCTGAGCTCACTATGTAGCCCAGGCAAGCCTCCAACTCAGCAATCCTCCTGCCTCTGCCTCCGAGTGTTGGGATTACAGGCATGAACCACCACGCCCAGCACTGTGGTGTGGGGTACTGATTGCTGGTGGGCGTGAGTCACTACGCCTGGTATTGTCATACGTGGTTACTGGGGATCGAACTTGGGACCTTGTGCTTGTGAGGCAGGCACTGGAACCACTGAGCTAAATCCCCAAGCCTGCTGTAGAGATCTTTAACCAAGTAGTTGTGTAGTTGTTTCTTGAGAAACTGCAGGAGCTTCTGAGCCTGTGCCGTCCACTAACAAACATAAGCTCCCCCTGAAGACAGGTGACTCCCACTGACGCTTTATGGCCAGCAACTCTCAGAGGTTGAAGCCAGGCTGCAGTCTCCTGTCTCCTGCCAGGACTGAGGAGCTGAGCATGGGGCCGGCCTGCACAAAACGCGGGGCACTGAAATGAGTGTAGCCTGTCACATACCCACAGTGTCACTTTCAAGACAGCCTGGGTTTTCCAGAACTATTTACTGAAATAAAAATCTGTCACTCGTTCCCATCTCTCAATGTCAGTGGTGATACACATGCTGAGTTTTGCTAAAATTTGAGGAAACAGTCGAGGCGTCAGAGGATGAGCTCTGAAGGAAGGTTTCAGATAGTGACAGGAGGGGCCAGAGTCCTTCATGATGAACATCTCACACTGGGCAGAGAGCCTCTCCCCTCTCCAGTGCTGTCACGCACCAACAGGCAGATGATAACCTACATGTTCTTAAGACACATCTGGTTACAGTGCTTGTCATGGTACTCTGTCTAGGGAAACAAGACAACCTTTATATGGTACAGGTTTAAAAATAACTCTTATCAAAAAGGCCACTTGGACATATTGGTATGCACCTATAATCTCAGCACTCGGAAGGCTGAGGTCGGAGGATCTCAGGAGCCCAGCAATTTACTGACTTCACAACACCCTGTCGCAAAATGCAAACTAAGGGGCCGGAGATTTACCTCAGTGGTTCCGGTGCCTGCCTCTCAAGCACAAGGTCCTGAGTTCAATCCCTGGTTTCCACATACAGTGCCGGGCATGGTGGCTCACGCCTGTAATCCTAGCACTCGGGAAGCAGAGGCAGGAGGATTGCTGAGTTTGAGGCTTGCCTGGGCACCATAGTGAGCTCAGGGCCAGCCTGAACTACAAAGTGAGACCCTG
>PVIC010049478.1:0-13122 GCA_004025085.1 Thryonomys swinderianus | reverse complement strand
AAAAAAAAAAAAAAAAAAGATTCTCACAGGTGCTTTCCTTTATTGAGTAATAATTTTGTCAGGCACTGGCGCTAAGCATGTGCAATAATGTCTCACTGTCCTAATTACATTTAATAAATAGACTGCTGTATAACTTGCTTACAGTCACATATCTGGTACAGGACTGAACAAGGTGCTGAGTGAATGAGATTAACCAAAATGGGGATACGCACTTCCAGAGAGACACAGGTAAGACATTCATTCATATGTTCATGGTTAGGAATTTAACAGGAATACATTTTTAAAGTTATGCCCCATTTATTTCAATAATACAAACATTCTTTCATAAGTAAATTTACTTAAGCAAAAATTGAGTCACTATGGAGGGAAAACATTGAATATTTAATAGTTTTCCCAGTCTAGAATGCAGGAAAACCCTGAAGATGATTCACAAATGATTGAAATTTGGAAAACACTGATTTGTGAGATCAGATTGAACATTCCAGGCTTTTATACCGATACCATTCTGATTCCTGTGGTTTTACATATCACTCAAAAAGAAGAATGTGCTTCTGCCTGGTACTGTCATAATCCCATGGCCAGTTTTCTATTAAAGCAGATAAACTGTACTACTGATAATAAAGTAGAAAGCACCTACCAATATAAAGAGGTGATTTCTTAATGTGCTATATCTCATAAAACATGTCTTGTGTGCTGTCACTAAAAAATTCTAACAAATAAATTTATGTCTCTAAAATATTTTTCTGAGGTCTCTAGAGCAAAGAAGCAGCTGAGCATCAGCTAGGGGTTGGATACTGGAAGATGAACCAGGGCTTTCACACCGAACTACACCCCGGCTCTTTTTCATTTTTGAGACAAGGTCTCACTGAGTCACTAAATCGCTCAGGCCGAACTTGAACTTGCAATCCCTCTGACTCAGGCTTTCAGAGTGCTGGATTGATTATAGGTGTGAGCCATCATACCTGGTTAACAATGATGCCTTTCATATGAAGTACAATTACACTGATACATTAAATTCCTAGCCACCCATCATTTGAATAAATGGAAAATTTATGCTTATCCCTACCCCTAAGATTGATGAATACAAGTCAAAGACACTCTAAGAGACTGAAATACATTCCATCAAACCATACAAACCTTCAAAAAAGAACACTTTGCTATATATTTGGATGTCAATGAAATCATCTAAGACCCTATGTGTTGTGTACACGGAAGAAGGGCCGTGTTCCCAAAGCTCTCTCGGCTCTGTGAGCCTCCAGGAGAAATGTAAACGGGTGGGAGCCTTTCCCTCCCACAGCTCTCTCCTTCACTTTTGCTCCATCCACCCTGAGAGAGTCCACTTAGCCCCAGAGCTCTGGCCATGAACCCAGGGCCTTGCACGTCACAAACAGCACGTCTTCGTTGCTGGAGCTGAACTTATCTCATGCATCCAGCCCCAGATTTACTGCCCATCTTTCTGCAAAGAAACCTAAGCTCCCTGACAGTAGCACTGCAACTGTTTCATTCCTTTGCTGCATTCTTGGGTCTCAAGACAATGGTGGCCTGTGTGCCACAGCAGGGTGTTTGTACCACTGAAAGCTCTAAAAGGTTCATCACCAGTGTCCTAGAATATCAAAGCATCTCATGAATGAATCGATTTGAAAGTAAATTGCTCCTCCCACGGGTACTTATATTGTAACAGATGTGCAATTTGGGGCATGCTCTGGGCCACAATCACACACTTTCTCCAAATGTACCTGGGACACTGCCTATACCCTGCCTTCAATCTCTTCAGCCTCACCTGAAGTGAGTTCATATGGAGTGAGCAGGTGGCAGCTTTCATCACCTCTGTGCAGTAATGACACAGAGCCTTGCCCCAGACTCTGCCACACCTGTCTGATTCCTCCCATGAACTCAGGATGTACTGGGCACACACACCCACACACCCAACTCAGAAGCACAGGGAGTCACACTGTGGGATCAAACTGGGCCAGAAGCCTGGTCCAAAGGAAGAGAAACATTTCCTCCCAGATCATAGGACATTAGCTTGGAAACATGGTTCAATGTACCTCCTCAAAAGGTCTGGAGAGGACCTGGGATTTAGCTCAGTGGGTCTGGTGTCTTCCTTGCAAGCACAAGGTCCCAAGTTTAATACGCATTAACCACACAACACAGTGCTGGGCATGGTGGCTCACACCTGTAATTCCAGCATTGGGAAGGCAGAAGCAGGAGGATTGCTATGAGTTCAAGGCTTGCCTGGGCTACATAGTGAGCTCAGGGCCAGCCTGAACTACAAAGCAAGACCCTGTCTCAAACAAAAGGTCCAAAAAGAGCGTGCATTTGGCACGTAGGCGTGGCAGAGTCTGGGTCACCCTGGAATCCCCTCCTCTGTGATTTAAACTGCTGCTCCCTGGAATCACCTCCCAGGTAAACTGTGTCCCATACAAATCTTACTTTCACAGGAAACCCAGGCAGGCTGCCTAATAAACCCTGGACAAACAGCAAATTTGGATGGACTCAGCTACAAGAGTATTAGTTACAGTATGGCTTATGGCATCAAAACTTGAAAAAACCTAAGTTTCCAATAATAACAGATAGATGAAACAAAGTCTATAATATCAATAAAACTGAAAACTCTATTAAAAAGACATAGTAAAAGCTGGGTGTAGTTGTATACACCTGTAATCTCAGCACTCAGAGGAGGCTGAGGCAGGAGGATTGCTGTGAGTTTGAGGTCAGTCAGGACTACATAGTGAGTTCAAGGCCAAGCTGAACTACAAAGTGAGACCCTGTCTCAAAACAAAAACAAGACATAGTAGATGAATATATAATGACTTGGAAAATACCCTCATATAATATCATGCAACATTTCAGTCAACAAGTTACACAAACCACAATGGCTATTCTATAGCCAGGTGTACAGTAGACTATTTCAACTAGGTCTGTGTTGGTAATTGTTTTTTAAAGGGTCTCATTTTATAGTTCAGGCTAGCCCTGAGTTCACTATGTAGTCCAGGCAAGTCTTGAGCTCAGCAATCCTCCTGACTCTACCTCCCAAGTGCTGAGTTACAGGCATGAGCCACAATGCCCAGCATTGTGGTATATGGTACTGACTGCTGGTGGGCATGAGTCACCACGCCTGGTATTGTTGTATGTGGTTACCGGGGATCAAACCAGGGACTTTGTGCTTGCTAGACAGGCAGGAACCACTAAACTAAATCTCCAGCCATGTGTTAGGATATTCTGTTAAGATTTCAATGTATGTCTGTGTTTAGAATAAAAAACTAATTTCTAAACAGTATGATCCTTCCCTTTTTTGTAAACAAAAATACAACACACACACACATACACACAAAATGAGAGAGAGAGAGAGAGAGAGAGAGAGAGAGAGAGAAATACCACAAACGTTTATAGGGATTATCAATGGTTAGTGGTAGTCTGGAAGTTTCCTACTTATTTTTATTTATAAAATCTCCTAAGTGTTCTATAATGAACATATACCTTTAATAGGCCATACATTATTTAAAAGAAAGTCAAGGAGAAGCATGTAGAGGATGGTCCTCTGTATCTCCCGAGTGCTCACCAGCACAGCAAGGACAGCTATGCACAAGAGCAGCTTCTCTGGCGACCCCAGACACCCCTCCAGAGAGGCCTGAGTACCGTGCGTCCCTAGCCCTGACCACAGGCACATGCTCTACAGAACACTAACAGATTCTCCGTGTTACTCTTCTTGTTCCTGTGAATAACAGTTATCTTTAAACATTCAGACAAATATGAAACAGAAGGATATGGCAGCTACTTAAATAATTTAAAATGCAACTGTTTTGTAAAATTGAAAAAACATTTTCACTTATCCCAATTTCCAACCCATGGAGACAAATTAAAGGCTGCGTGTTATACTCAGGAGGTGCTTTCGGTAATGAACAAAGAAGGGGCACCATTGATTAGAGAAGACGGGTGGAACACTAGACAAGGAAGACACCCGAGCCAAACAATTAGCATCCTGTGACACTCGTATACCAGCTGCACATTTTAAAGTAAGATGCTTTCACCCTACTTCACACTGTCTGACAAGCCAAATTACACAGAAGATGTTTTGCTTAGATACACACATTATTTCTGCTTGGCTACTGGGATGTGTAGTTTATTTTCAGCAAGAGCATATACTCCACAGGGGAAATAATTTAAGTCTCTGAAAAAATCTAAGTCTCTGAAAACCTAAGCCATTAACAGTTTTATTAAGAAGAGATGACCAGGGCCAGAGGGTTAGCTCAGTGGTTCCGGCACCTGCCTCGCAAGCGCAAGGTCCTGAGTTCGATCCCCGGTAACCACATATAATGCTGGGCGTGGAGACTCATGCCCACCAACAATCAACACCGCATACCACAATGCCGGACGTGGTGGCTCACGCCTGTAATCCCAGCACTCGGGAGGCAGAGACAAGAGGATTGCTGAGTTCACGGTGGCTTGCCTGGGCTCCATAGTGAGCTCAGGGCCAGCCTGAACTACAAAGTGAGACCCTGTCTCAAAAAAAAAAAAAAAAAGAAGAGATGACACAAGAGCCTGACAGCTCCATATATGACGTCCACATGCCTAACACAGCATTCAAACAGAGAACAGCTCAGGCACTGTTAACTTCACTCTAAGCACATTGCTAAAACTACATTTCCGTTAATTTGGCTTCCTGGATGTTCTATCTACATCAGAAGCACCTATTTATTTAAAGGGTCAGGAATGACCTGAAAACAAAAAAGGACATTTGTCCAAAGGGCCTGAGTGTGAGCAGAGGTAAGAGAGGAGGATGAGCAGATCTGAAGATGCTCCCTGGTATTGGACTCAAGCCTCCTTACAAGACCTAATCGACCACTTCCACTAGCACCCATCCTGTGACATCTGGATTCAGTCTTGAAGTTATAAATAAGTCATGCCCCCAAGTTTATTTTCTCAGAGTTGCTTGATACTTGCTGCTCAGTCCCAGGAGCAGCATAATCCACGGTCTAACCACGTGATCAGTGGACACAGTTACACTGGGAGCTGCCGTAAACCAGGAAATGCGGGCTGCACAAAGACAAGGAAGAGTGTCCTTCCCTGTGGGGGCTGCAGGGCTGGCCCAGCGCGGAGGATTGAAGCAGGAAGCGTTTGTCCTTGGCATCCTGCCATCTCCCTGTTCATGCGTCTGCCTCCTGAACTCTAAGGTTCAGCCAGGAGGAGCGAGTGTTCTCATCCTGGTACCCAGCAGTGACTCCCGCCCAGGTCTGCCTTCTTTTCACACTCAGTACGGACAGACCTTGTTCAATGGCCTCCCTGTTTGATGACTTTTTTTTTTTTTTTGGAGACAGGGTTTTGCTTTGTAGTTCAGGCCGGCTCTGAGCTCGCTATGTAGCCCAGGCAAGCCTCGAACTCAGCAATCCTTCTGTCTCTGCCTCCCGAGTGCTGGGATTACAGGCGTGAGCCACCACGCCAGGCACTGTCTCTGCCTCCCGAGTGCTGGGATTCAGGCATGAGCCACCACACCGGGCACTGTCTCTGCCTCCCAAGTGCTGGGATTACAGGCATGAGCCATCACGCCGGGCACTGTGGTATCTGGTATTGATTGCTGGTGGGCGTGAGTCTCCACGTCCAACATTGTATGTAGTTACCAGGGATCGAACTCAGGACCCTGTGCTTGCGAGGCAGGCACCAGAACCACTGAGCTAACCCTCTGGCCCTGTTTGATGACTCTAGACTCACGGCTTCTTAGAGTTACCACCTTACAAAAGGGGCCCTAAACTGTGCCAGATCTAAAATAGCTTTCTGTCCCTCCCCCAACCCCTTCCTCTCCCTTTTCCTTTCATACAGCTATAATCTTGTTGATAAGAGCCTCAATGTCTTTTTTTTTTTGGTAAAATATCCCTTGTTTACATAGTACTGCAATTTCTGCTGACTGTACTGTACAATACAGTAAAAAAAAAGTTTTAACAAAAAAAAAAGATCTGGTTAACTTCTATTACCATTAATAAAAAAGAGGACTTCCAGAACAAGTTTGTTCCACAAGTATTGAAAGTCTTAAGAGAGGCTGACTTAAGGAGATCACAGCTGTAACCAAGGAATTTTTTTTTTACTTTTATTTTTATTTATTTTTTTTGAGATAGGGTCTCACTTTGTAGTTCAAGGCTACAGCCTGAACTTTGTAGCTCAGGCTGGCCCTGAGCTCACTATGTAGGCCAGACTGTCCTCGAACTCACAGCAATCCTCCTTCCTCTGCCTCCCAAGTGCTGGGATTACAGTCAAGAGCCACCACACCCATCCGGCATTATGGTATGTGGTACCGAGTGGTACCAGGGATAAATGGGACCTTGCACTTGTGAGGCAGATGCCAGAACCACTGAGCTAAATCCCCAGCCTGGAATTTTCATTTTTAATATAATAGAAAAGAAACAAGCATGGAAAGATAAAAACAAGGGGCAGTGTGGCCTTCAAGTAGCCTGAAAGCCTTTGCCCCTACACTTTCCCTTTTATAACTAATATTTCATTATTTTGAACCCAAGGTTTCTCTTTGGATTTTCACTTTGGTAGATCTGCACATGTAACCTACACTATCTCCCCTATCCCATGTTCTCCCTTAGTTTCATACTCTGGGGGGGAGTTAATATGACATGTTTTGATCATATTCATCCCATTACCCATCCTTACACTCTTCCCCTCTGCCGCCCTTTCCTCTTATCTAATAATAGTCTCCCTTTAAATGTCATCATCTTTTAGAGTCCATATATTAGAATATTTGCTCTTTGTTCTTCTGGGTTTATTTCATTCAACATGATGATCTCCAAATCCATCCACTTTTCTGTAAGTGAGTTTTATATTTTATGGCTGAGTACTCCACTGTGTACATATAAAACATTTTATTCATTCATCTGTCAGTAGTCACTCAGGTTGGTTCCATACAGCTGGCCATTATGTATTCTGCATCAACACATGACCATGAAGCTATTTGCTATGGGCGTGCTGACTTTAAATCCTTCAAGTATACAATAAAGAGGAAGGTCAAATGGTAGCTCTATTTTTCCCTTTCTGAGGAATCTTGATACAATGGCTTCACTAATTTATATTTCCACCAACAGTGTAGATGAGTACCTTTTCCCATGTCATCAGCACTTTTTTTTTTTTTTGGAGACCGAGTCTTGCTCTCTCTCAATCTCTCTCTTTCTCTCTCTCTCTCTCTCTCTCTCTCTCTCTCTCTCTATATATATATATATATATATATATAGAGAGAGAGAGAGAGAGAGAGAGAGAGACAGAGTCCAGGCTAGCCCTGAGCTCCCAGCAATCCTTCTGCTTCAGCCTGCCACATTCTGTGATTACAAGCATGTGCCACCATGCCCGGTCCACCAGCACTTTTTTTGTTTTTATGATAGCTATTCTGAAAGGAGTACAATGAAATCTCAATGCAGTTCTGATTTGTATGTCCTACAAAGTTTCTTAAAGTTCCAAATAACCTGAAAGCAGCTCAAAGAGATGAGGACAGCACCTACCTTGCAGAATTTTTAGAAAAATCAAGTCAATTGGTCAACCATTTAACACAGCACCTATTAGCACATGGCCACGTAGTACATGGGCTTGGATCCAAGAATTTCTTGCTTAGATTGAATTGAATACTCAATGCTATGACAAATGAATACTAGAACATTCTCAAGAGAGGATATTCTAAAAAGATTTTTTAAAATCAAATATTCCAAGCCTAATAAGATGTAGTCAAGAATAAGTTACACAAACTTTGTTTCTGTTTTTTCCTTCTTACATTCAATTCAGTGGAGGGATTGAGGGGAAGGCAGGGGAATGGGAAAAAATAAGAATCAAGATATATCATGCACAGGTACAAATTTTCAGTGATGAATGTAACCATAAATTCTACCTAAAATGTACCAATAAACTCAATTAAAAAATAAGTTACAAGAGAAAAACACAAAAATGAAAAAACCACTTCATAAATATAAATGAAAATTTACAACCCTTTCATGCTTCACATAAAGCTAGCTCCTTAAAACATGAATCTCAAAATGAGAACTATATATATAGACTATATATTTTAAATGATTTAAAGACTATATATTTTAAATGATGTAAAGCCTATGAGTAACTCTAATCACTAATGCTTCTAAAGTACCTAGGTCTGTCCCCAACCAAGATTTCAAGATACTTCAAGTTCATATTCATCTAGTTTTGTAAGATATATTTATGGTAACTGTCTCAAACTAGCTAACCCCAATGGCTTACCCATGTTAAATTTTATAGAATAAGCATTTTTATCCTGCATTCTTTTTTTTTTTTTTTTCGCTTTTTTTTGAGACAGGGTCTTGCTTTTTGTAGTTCAGGCTGGCCCTGAGCTCACTATGGTGCCCAGGCAAGCCGCCGCAAACTCAGCAATCCTCCTGTCCCTGCCTCCCGAGTGCTGGGATGACAGGCATGAGCCACCACGTCCAGCATTGTAGTATGTGGTGTTGATTGTTGGTGAGTGTGTCTCCACGCCCAGCATTATATGTGGTTACCGGGATCCAACTCAGGACCTTGCGCTTGTGAGGCAGGCGCCGGAACCACTGAGCTAACCCTCCAGCCCCTATCCTGCATTCTTATATGGAATAAAAACATAATTGAGGGGCTGGAGATTTAGCTCAGTGGTTCCGGCGCCTGCCTCGCAAGCGCAAGGTCCTGAGTTCGATCCTCCGGTAACCACATACAATGCTGGGCGTGGAGACTCACACCCACCAGCAATCAATACCGCGTACCACAGTGCCGGGCGTGCTGGCTCACGCCTGTAATCCCAGCACTCGGGAGGCAGAGACAGGAGGATTGCTGAGTTCGAGGCTTGCCTGGACTACATAGTGAGCTCAGAGCCAGCCTGAACTACAAAACCGAGACCCTATCTCAAAAAAAAAAAAAAAAAAAACATAATTGAGCTGGAATGATTGGAAAATGGATGCTCCAGTTGGTGAAACATTCCAATAAACTATGATTACCAAATTCAGACTTAAAATATAAAAAGACACAACATCAAGACTCGATTCTAAATTGGGTGGTGTGATAGTACACATCTGTAATCCCAGAATCTGGGAGGCTGAGGCAGGAGGTTTCCTGGGAGTTGAGTCCAGCCTGGGCAACAGAGTGAGCTCAAGGGCAGCCAGAACTTCACCGTCAGACTTGGTCTTAAATAAATACACAAAAAACCCTCAATTCTACAAATTGTATTATTTTAATAAAATTTGTTGCCAGGCGTGGTGGCTCACGCCTGTCATCCCATCACTCGGGAGGCAGAGACAGGAGGATTGCTGAGTTTGAAGCTTGCCTAGGCTACACAGTGAGCTGAGAGCCAGCCTAACTACAAAGCGAGACCCTGTCTCAAAAAAGAAAAAAAAAATTTGTTTTAATACTTTTAATTTTAACTAGTACAAGTTTGTAGTACATAATGATTACATACATAATGGGGAGTTGGTACATAACAAATCTTCATTCTTTTTTCCATCCCCTTCCTTCATCTCTTGGTCATTTTCCCATTTGCAAGAGAGCTGTATCCCTGTTTCTTATTAGGGTATCTACCTTCTGTTTTGCACCTCCTTTACACTTCGCATTTCTTTTTTTTTTTTTTTTTTTTGAGACAGGGTCTCGCTTTGTAGTTCAGGCTGGCTCTGAGCTCACTATGTAGCCTAGGCAAGCCTCGAACTCAGCAATCCTCCCGCCTCTGCCTCCTGAGTGCTGGGATGACAGGCGTGAGCCACCAGGCGTGAGCCACCACGCCCGGCCACACTTCGCATTTCTGAAGTAAGAGAAATCAAATGATATTTAAACTTGCATAACTGATCACTATGTTCTCAAATTCATGCATTTTCTTGCAAACAATAAATCTTTATTAGCCTTATTAAAGTGGTAAAATACCAGGTTAAATTTCTGGACATTAGAATACCAAGTAAATCCATTTCCATGATAGCAATGCCCACTGACATACCACAACCAACCACTAATTCAAGGTATTATTATGTTTTTTTTTTCTTTGGGTTTTTTAGTTTTAACCTATTTTCCAAGAACAACATCTGCCAAATCCCTTTGTTTACAAAGGAGTTGTTCGCTAGCTCAGAGGAAAAACAGAATACAAATGGAAAAGCAAAAAGCCTCCCACCACCTGCTGAAGAAATACTACTCTTTTCCCACCATTCTTCATCAGAGCAGTGGAGCAGGTGGTTGTAACACAGAACTGGAATCACCCAGGTGGTGTTCCCACATTTACTCAGACACACAAGACTCAGTGAGTAAAGAAAACTCTGTAGCAAATTAAGAGTCCATTTTATATAGCCTGATTCAGAGAGTGAAGAAAAGGTCAGATGAGCCATTCTTTCCCTCATCATTCCAAACAATCTTAATGAGATTTTTTTCTTCTTTCTAATACTTTCAAGTCTCTTTATTGCCACTCACATCTTATTTCTGCTCAACATCCAGAGAACACTTTAGTATTTTGCAAGCTTCAGCTGGCGCATTTACAGCGTTCTGTGACGTGGCAAAGCATTACTAGTCTCATTTTTTTTTTTTGAGACAGGATCTCGCTTTGTAGTTCAGGCTGGCCCTGAGCTCACTATGTAGCCCAGGCAAGCCGCCGCGAACTCAGCAATCCTCCTGTCTCTGCCTCCCGAGTGCTGGGATGACAGGTGTGAGCCACCACGCCTGGCACTGTGGTATGTGGTATTGATGGCTGGTGGGCTTGAGTTACCACACCCAGCATTCTATGTGGTTACCGGGATTAAACTCAGGACCTTGCGCTTGCGAGGCAAGTGCCGGAACCACTGAGCTAAATCTCCGGCCCACTAGTCTCATTTTATAGCTGAGAAACAAAAGGGTTATAGTTTTGCTCAAGGCCCTTTGTAAAGTCAACAATAAATTCAAGATGAGTTCTAGTATAACAATTAACCAAAGTCTGCTAGCCCATGAAGTTTTCTAACGGTTTGTTGTTATTTTCAGAAGTCATTCAACAATGATTTAAGTATGCAGCATTATTCACTTAATTTGAATGACTTTATCCACAGAGGTTGGTAAGACACTTATGATACTGCTTGGTAGATGCTTTTCACCTTGAAGATGAGCTTTCTACACTTGATCTTAGCCAAAAGGCTGAGAAGCGATGAAGATGAGCTTTCTAATACTTTAATTCTTTTAGTGCTTTGGCAACTGCTCAATTTGTGGTGAGGGTGGAGAATGGTCATCCAATTGAGATAAAGGGCAGTGATAGAGGAGCAGATCTTAATTGATTACAACTAGGCTTAAACCATCATCAGTTTATAGTTTCTGTCAGAAAAAAATATTTACAACATAAAACTTTTTCAGATTATTCTGTGTCCATAAGGAGGTGCATGAGAATTCAAAATATCAGGGTCTCGTGCACTTGAGCTGAGAACTGCTACCTCAATGAGCCAGTGTGGTTGGTAAAGACCATCATATTGTCAAATGTCTGTGGGGAGAAAAAGATAACTACCAGGTTACAAAAAGGCTCAGAAGTGGGTTATCTAAATAGCACTGATTCCAAAGCTTTTCTAGTAAAGTGCTGTGCAAGGCGGAGCAACTGTGGAGCTCACGTACATGATCCATACTCGAAACACTTGAAACACAGGTTCCACAGTGGGACTGTAGGTCAGGAGGTCTCTACCTGTCTCTTCAAACCAAACTCCTTGCCCTGTGATCCCCTGCTCCCCAGATGATCCTCTGATTACAAGTTCTCCCCTTTAGGTACTTAGATTCTGGAATGGTACATATCAGATGATGCCCACAAATGTAACACAGAAGCACCTGTTACTCTGCTGAAGAGCAGTGTAATATTACTGGGGTCCGAATAGAAATCTTTCAATTTTGGTGCATCTGAGCTACTTCTCTAAACTCTGCTCAACTCTCAAGGAGCTAACAAAACAGTTTTAGGCCTGAAGTCAAGGAATAGCCAGAAATTTGATGTCCAGCACCACTCTATCACCATCTGTATCTCCTTCTCCTGTCCCAAGAGCTGCACCACAAGCCAGTGTGGGAAGGAGAGCATCACTCCCAGGACTGTTACTAAGTACGCATGTTTTCTGATACTCAAGCAGTCGACCCTTATTAGTCACCTGTTAGACACGCACATGTTAGAAATGCACCCAAAAGAATTGTCTAGAAAAAAAGAAAACATTACACCCAGATAAACTAAAAATCAATATTTATCACAATTAATAATACATATTCAGTCATTCTTCATGTTTATAACTCTTCTCTTTATGCACCATGTGCCAGAACTTATGGCAGAACCTTCAAATCTGCTTCAGCACACTCAGTAAAACTGTTTACATCACAGCCTAGGAGCACGATGGCAAACCTTTCAGAAATTTCAGTGACACAACAGCCCACTGCAGCACACATGGCACAGGCTCCCGCTGCTGGTCTCAAACTTGGTTTCACTGAACATACACACTTGCTAAAATCTCTTTTCTACCCTAGCTTTACATCTCATATGGTCTTCGTATTTGACTAGAATTTCCTATTCTAACTTGACATACTAAATTTATTTCTTGAGCCAGGAACGCATCACCGCTCATACTGAAAAATACTGTAAGGGTACATCCCCACTGCTGCCTCCATTCTACCAAAATCTGGTTCCTCTGAAGTCCATGTCCCCTCGCTCCTTGCTGGGATTACCCAGCACCATCCTGGTCACTCCTACTCATTTACAGGTGGCTTTTAAAAACCAAAATCACCTCTCTTTCTCATGGTTTCTGACAATTTTTCATAACCTAAACATCCAGAACAGCATCAGTTTTTGAATTCCAATCATCTCTTCTTCTACTCCTCATGTGCCTAAACTAGACTTTACTGTTTCAGGAGGATTAAGAAAATGTTGTACTCAGCGACATATGTGCACCCATGTTTACAGTAGCTTAGTTTGTGATACCTCCATCTTGGAAACAACCCAAATGCCCATCAACTCTAGACTGAATAAAGAAGATGTGGGGAGCCGGGCGTGGTGGCTCACGCCTGTCATCCCAGCACTCAGGAGTCAGAGGCAGGAGGATTGCTGAGTTCGAGGCTTGCCTGGGCTACATAGTGAGCTCAGAGCCAGCCTGAACTACAAAGTGAGACCCTGTCTCAAAAAAAAAAAAAAAGATG
>PVIC010049477.1:0-13146 GCA_004025085.1 Thryonomys swinderianus | reverse complement strand
TGTCTAGTGCACCATGTCAAGTACACATCACTGAATACAGAACAGTTGCCCTGTCTTAAAATTCTTCTGCTGTACCTCTTCTTCCTCCCCTCCCTCAGGCACCTAGCAACTCTAATCTTTTTCTCTCTGTGTAGCTCTGATACTCTGGCTTGTTTTTAATCATTGAGTAATAGTCCATTGTGTTGATGTATCATGTCGACAGTTTGTTTAACCATTAACCTACTATGGAACATTTTAGTTACCTCCAGTTGTTAATGATTATTACTAAAACTTTTATAAACATTTGTGTGCAGATTTTTATATGGGAATACGTTTTCAGTTCATCTGGATTAATACCAAATGTGACTATTGAATCATATGGGAAATGATGTTTAGTATTTTAGGAAATCACCAGACTGGCCAGAGATTTAGCTAAGTGGTTCTGGCCCCTCCCTAGCAAGAGCAACTGCCTGAGTTCAATCCCCAGTAACCACATACCATAATACTGGGGCGTGGTGACTCACACCCACCAGCAATCAGTACCACATACCACAGTGCTGGGTGTGGTAGCTCAAACCTGTCATCCCAGCACTTGGGAGGCACAGACAGGAGGACTGCTGAGTTTGAGACTTACCTGGGCTACATAATAAGCTCAGGGCCAGCTGAACTACAAAGCATGACCCTGTCTCAAAAAACTAAAAAAAGCAAAATAATAATAAAGTTGGGAAAAAGTTACATTTATTTTTTATTTTTTCAGAGAGGCTCTCACTTTGTAGTTCAGGCTGGCACTGAGCTCACTATGTAGCCCAGGCAAGCCTCAAACTCAGCAGTCCTCCTGCCTCTGACTCCCCAGTGCTGGGATTACAGGTGTGAGCCACCACTCTTGGCATTGTGGTGTGTGGTAGTGATTGCTGGTGGGCATGAGCCACCATACCCAGTATTATTGTATGTGGTTACTGGGGATTGAACCAGGCATCTTGCACTTAGGCAGGCGTCAGAACCACTAAGCTAAATCTCTGGCCCCACTAACATTTTGTTTTCTTATGAAAAAATAAATAAAATTTCATAACACAATAAAAGAATAATAATAGTTAGTACACTATGTATCATTATCTTCAAATTTAGCCTCTAAATATATCTCCATTTATTTAGCTATTTTAAAAATTTACTACATCAGTACATGCTTTAGCTACAGTTTTTCTTCTGGCTTTTTTCTTACCAAATGTTTCTGTCCTCTATTATTTCTTTCCCCTTCTACCCTATATACGTCTCTACATTCCAGGTCAATAGATCATAAATTAAAGTAGGAATGTTTTTCTTCTTCTATGTGCCCAAGTATTGCTGAATTACTATATATGTAAATATATGTATGTAAATATATATCTGTGTGCTTTTGTCTCCCTTAATGTCTTTTTCTCTCTACACATCCACCCACCTACACACCCACAGGCACACATACACGCTCATACACACATATATACACATAGCATTCCTAGTTTATTAAATGAAATTCTATTATTCTTCTGTGTCTTGCTTATCTCACTCAAAAATCCATATTAAGCCCTCAAATAAGTCTAGTATACTTTGAACCTTTTAAGAAAATGAGTACATAACATCCAGTAGTGGTATGGGTTACTATAATTGATTCACCTATTTTCCCATATTTGCTCATTCATATTGTTCTAGTTATTGTCTCTTCAAATATCATTGTAGCACACCTCCTTGTAAATGTGTTTTTACATGTTGATGCTTTATTTCTAGAGATAGAGTCTCAGGGATGAAATTTCCAAGTCAAAGTAGCATGTAATTTTTATTCAAATAGGTATTTCCAGACTGCATGTTCAGAAAACATGTTAATAGTCAATTTTGCATCATAAAAGCATGGGTAAAAAATTAATTCAGTGGGTTGGAGATTTAGCTCAGTGGTTCTAGCACCTGCCTACTAAGAGCAAGGTCCTCAATTTGATTCCCTGTAACCACGAACAACAATACCAGGCGTGGTGACTCATGCCCACTAGCAGTCAGCACTACACACCACAATGTCGGGTGTGTGGCTAATGCCTTTAATCCCAGGACTCAGGAGGCTGAAGCAGGAGGATTGCTGAGTTCTAGGCTTGCCTGGACTACACAGTAAACTCAGGGCCAGCCTGAACTACAAAGTGAGACCCTGTCTTAAAAAAGAAAAAAACTTCAGGTTTCCACTATAAATTTTAGTAATTTTCTCCTTCTAATGGGCTGAAAGATATCTCTTATTTTTTTTCTCCCAACTACTTGAATTGGGATATATTATTTCATATTTGACAGTCAGTTGCATTATATATTGTTAGTTTTTTATGAACATATTTTGTATTTTATTCTGATTTGTCCTTCACTATCAGTTTCTAAGCACTCTTTGTATGTTACACATTATCATATGATTTCCATATTTATTCTAACTAATCTTCAGATACACACACACACACACACATATATATATATATTTTTTTTTTTTTTGAGATAGGGTCTCGCTTTGTAGTTCAGGCTGGCCCTGAGCTCACTATGTAGCCCAGGCAAGCCTCGAACTCAGTGATCCTCCTGCCTCTGCCTCCCGAGTGCTGGGATTACAGTGTTGAGCCATTACACCTGGCACTGGGTATGTGGTATTGATGGCTGATGGGCCTAAGTCATCACACCCAGCATTGTATGTGGTTACCAGGATCGAACTGAGAGCCTTGCACAAGGCAGGCGCCAGAACCACTGAGCTAAAATCTCCGGCCCCAGATACATATTTTTTAATTAAATTTTCTTATGGGTCATTTTATTCCTGATTTAGTTTCTAACATTAAATTTCAAGAATTAACTAAAATATATAGGGAATACTTATACTAAAAGAATCAGTCAAATGCATTATTAAATAATTCATTCCCAGAAGACTGAAAGATGCTGAGGAACATGCAGAGAGGCGAAGATCATTCTGCCTGAAGGACAGAATATTGGCCAGGTGGCTAGGTGACAGAGGGAGATTTAAAAATTATTTTAAATATGTGAATAACTGTCACAGAGGTGAAGGATCACTAATTCTGGGTGATCAAAGTGATAAGATTACATGAAGGGAACCTTACAAATCAGGCAACGTGGGCTTGGCCTATGGAAGCCAAGTTTTCCCCAGATTTGATGTTCCATGAGTTTCTGGAGATGGACAACACACAGATGGGGATACATAATGGATACTTTTCTATCACTCAAAAAGACTGTGTCTCATTGGGGCATGATAGTTAAGACATGTTCGCCTCTTTCACAACTCACATTGAAATCTCATTGTCATCATGGCAGTTCTCACTTTAGATTAGTTCTTATGAGAGTGGGTTGCCAGAAAGTGGGGGTGATGTTGCACTGTCCCCTGCCCAGTGCCTTTCTGCCGTTCTGCTTTCTGCCCTGAGCAGAAGTAGCACAAGGCCCTTGCTAGCCCTATGCTCGATCCGAAATGACTCTTTCCTTTAAAAATTACTCAGTTTCTGTACATCATTAAACTAAAAGAAAACAGACTAAGACAAGATATTGCTAGGAAAAATACTAGAAATAATTTGATACTCACAAAATTGTTGAAAGGGCTTGCAGAAGTTCCAGAGATGAAAGAGAGTAGATGCCATTTCACCAGTACAACCACAGTGTCATGAGTCAGAAAAATGCTGCTATTACCCAGGAGTCAATAACATGATGGATCTACTGCTAACCTCCTAGTGCCTCTGCAGCTCCAAGTCACATGAATGTTGGAAAAACTCAGAAGTAAAGGAACAAAATTCCAAACAAAAAACTCTGCAAAGCTCATTATACTCATCTACTCCCACTATTACAAGAAAAAGAAAACAGCTTCCATTTCTGTTCCACTCTTGTGTTAATGCATCTAATTAACAGAACGGAAATAATATCCATAAGGTTTAAAACAAAGATTCTGGAAATTATCATTCACAGACATCTAGACCCTGACTATCAAAGAGAGTTCTGGCAGGACAGGGAATGCTGGTGGTTAACATCTCAGGCAGAGTTCAAATGCAGTGTGGGGACTCGTGGAGCAGCAGCCCTGCTCCCGCACAGTCTGCTTAAAATTCATACAAGTGGAACTCCCAGTGCTCTTCTCACCCTTTTATTCTGAAATCTCTTTTCAAAGCCTGCTTTGCAACAATAATCATTATGACACTCTTGAGTCTTTTCTACTTTATTCCTGGAGAATTGAACAACACTGCCTTTCCAAACACAATGGCAACCCACCCACTCTATTGCTTTTATAGATTCTGCACAAATTTTACTTAAATAAAAGTCCTTTTCCTTACTTGATCATCTTTGTGACTTCTAAAAACACAAGCATCTTATTCAATTGAATCTACATGTATTGAAGAGAAAATTCTGTGAAATATTAATTTTTAAACCCAAAGACCTCAGCTAACCACTGCTTTTGTAGGCATAAACATGCTCTGGAATACTTTTCCTACCCATCCAGAGTTACGACAGTGGCCCCAGGTACAAGGACAATGAAAAACAGCTTTCCTACTTGGCTTAATTACAGTATGTTAAGTATGTAGGTGTCCCACTTCCACGTCACTTATGCATGAAATTTCATGGTCACAGAGCTCTACAACGTTACACGGTGAAGGTTAAGGAATAGATTTTATTAAGGAAAGGGAAAACTCGCAAGAGCACAATAAGTAATATGGAAGAGCCTATTGTATTTAAGTCATCATCCCACTGAAGGGCTTAACAGAGTCAGAAAGCAGCCCATAGATGTGACTCTCAGATCTCACCTCAAGAGAGACCAGCTGCAAGAGTATAGGTAGCTGAGAGGTAGGGCCTCGTGGTCCTACCATGGTTAAGGCAAACCCTCCTCCAGCAGCTCCTAGCCACTCCCTGAGTATTGCGCAGACATGAGGCCTGGCCACTTTGCCCACATGAAACTGTTCTATGAACATTCATATGCTGATCCTTGCACACTGAACAGGCCAAGATTATCTCACAACTACAGCAGAACTGGAAGCCCCTCCTTCCAAATCTGGCTTCCTTTCTTCTCTCTTCACACAGGGATTACACCCACAGGGTGTTCTGAAACATTTTTCTTCCCTTATTTTTACTCATCTCCCCTTATTTTTTACAGATATTGTGCTAGTCACTTTCCTATCAATACAGTACTCAACATCCGCAATGTAAAGGAAGAGAGGTTTGTTTGGCTTACAGTTTGCAGTGGATCCAGTCCATGGTTGCCTGTCTCCCACTCTGATGCAGGAACTACCTGGCGGAAGGGCATGACAGAAAACAGCTACTCACCCTGTAAGATCCAAGAACCAGGGAAAGAGGAGTTAGAGATAGTAATATTCCTTTTCAGGTCAAGCCCCATCACCTAATGGCACATTCAGCTGCAAACCCATCAATGATGAATAAACTGATGGATGTAATAATGTCATAATGCCATCACCTTTAAAAAGCTGCATCTCTAAACACATGAACTGTAGGCTGTGAAGTTATACATAAACCATAACCAAACAGGATCCTCAACAGATTTCTAGTACTTGTAGCTGGGTCTTAGTGTATGTTTTCCAGAGACTGTAGACACATCCAAACATCTGCTACATACAATGTGGGTTTTCTTTTAGAGAAGTAGATTTCCCCTTATTGACTTTCCACTCTTTATTACTATAGTGGGTATAAAGGAATAAAGAATATTTATTGTCAAGTAGTCTGGATTTGGAATGCCATCTGTTTATTAGAATTCTGGGTAAAACTCAGCTTCTTTAATTCTGGGAAGAAATTGCTCTTGGGATTATCAAAAGTCTTAGTCCTGTATGAAGTTGATCTTATATTGTACCCCTTCTACTGGGAGAAAGGGGATCCTGTACCCTAGTGTTCACTGCCCAGGAATCTTGGGTGGCTCCCAGGGTCATCTGGAAACACTTCTGCTCAATAGGCAGTATTTAAACAACATTGCTCATTTTATTTGTACACATTATGGTGGCTCTTCAGGATGGGAGTTAAGTATATACAAATTCTTTAATTCTTAATCCCTAATTCAAAGCACAGCTACATATGCATTCCCTACTCTGAAAACCTTTCAATCTAAAAAAGTGGTTTCTAAAGAGGTATATATCATCCTTCGTGTTACACTTTGCACTATAAAACTGTTGTTTTACAAAGATTTCCTAATTTCCTCTCTGACATGTCATTTATACTCCTTTCTGCTAACACCATATAATCATCCTTTTTATTGTCCTATCCTGTGATTTGTACCTGCAATATCCAGAAAGAGTTAGAAAAATTCCTTGTTTTCAACAGGTAATTTATTCCAAAGAAGCTTACCCTCATGACTTAAGACATAATTGAGACACAAATAAGGTATTATTTGTTAGTATAACTTTATACTAACCAAAGTTACAGAAGACTTCCTAAAAGAATACATCACTTGGGTAATTCAGAATACATGACCTTTAGTCTACATTTGTCCTTTCCTTAAAATCTAAACGGACACTGAAAACGTGAGTTAGAGGGTGGTAGTGGCATGTCAGATGAGCAAAGCAGTGACACAGTCCAAGGTCTCACTTGCTTCATACTACACAGAAGGTAGCCAGAGATTTACTTGGTCCAATCCAATGCTCCTACTCACAGATAAGGATACTGAGATGTGTAATGAGGGTTGTGTACTTAGCTGTGTCCTATCAGAAATAGTACCTCCACCTCCAGACCGCAATGTCATATTCTTTCCTTAGGGACTTATCACTTCTTTATCTTTTAAGATTTTCCTGCATTACTTTCTGTAGTTACTTCTATGCAGCTCTCCCCCCAGATGGCCTTTGTTTCCTTTGAAACAAACAGCAGTCACAATGTGAGCAGTCAAAGATGACTATGATCTTCTACATATGGGCCTTTTCTTATACTCTTACCACCTAACTTTTCCCATTCAGTCTAATGGTCTCCCTATAATCCACATTTTCAGTATTAGTTTCTTCAGAAAGAAGGGAAATATGACTCACAAAGTTTATGAAGCCCTTTGAAGACCTTGGGTCTCAATAAACAAGAACTGGTGGCGGCTTGCATCGCCCTCTTGTATACTGACTCATTCACTCATCAGTTATTGTGTGTGGCCATTTGCATTATTGCCCCAAACATTTCATTGCTTCTGCAGTCCATATATTCTTTTCATATGTGGCAGCTTTGTTGTGTCAGCTTAACTAAAATGGAGCTGTATCCCCCAAGATGTTCTTCTCTGTCCGGTCCTGGGTCCAATTTGTCATAAAAGAAACGTGCATAACGTCCTTTGGAGTAGGAACACACAGCAGCCATTTTTTCGGCTCTGAGGCTGGGTGCAGGGCCGTGCGCATTCCTTCTGACCAGCTGGTTCTCCTTGTTGGTGCAGGGCAGCAGCCCATCGGCCCCTGCTGGAGATCTTTCTCCCTGTCCTACACCTCTCCCACACCAGCAAGGGTATCAGCTTCTCCTGTGAGTCCCCCATGTCTTTGTATTTGTGGACAGCTTGCGGATGATGGCTCCCAGTTGGTCCTTGCCTTCACCCACACAGTGTCTAAGTTTCCTTCCAAACTCCTGACCCTGCCCGATAACCTCAGCTCAAACTGGCTTCTTTACAATTTCGCAGCTGCCTAAGGCTTAACCTTTAAGGTGAGTGTCTTAATCTATGCCTTGCACAGTGGGTATGCTTCTTTCATCACACTAAATGACACACCATTTATTTTGCTCTAACTAAATCACCAAAGCTGTTTCCTTACCTCTTGAATTCTGGCAGAATTCTGGCCAGCTAAGCAGCCCAGCTGTGACACAAGCCCACTAGGGTATCCTCTCCTGCAGCTCTGCTATTGCCATGTTAGCAGCAAAGTTGAAGTGCCATTCTCATACGACTAGGATCAGATAAACATCAGACGAGCTGCAAATGCATAAGCAATATAAATACTCATTAGATTAATGTCACTGAGTTTCAATGTGTTTTGTCGTGTTTTGTCATGTTTTGACAATGTCACAATAGTTTTTTTGCCAGAAAACAGACTCTATATATCTCTGTCTTTAGCCAAAGATGTACATTTGTGTTTCCAGGTAATTTCAATAAATACTTCATTTACAATATCCTCCTTCTTTTTATTTTATAATCACTCATAAAGCACACCAAACTTGGAGATAGTCTGAGATCTGAGTTTGAATATTGATGCAAATATTTATGGGCTACATGAGAATCAATTTAGCATCTAAATCTCAGTTTCTTTTTTTATACAGCTGAGTAAAAAATTATCCTAACTGGTTGTTGTGAAGATAAACTGAGATAAGATTTAGCTACAACCATTCACAGCATGTGTTCAATCATTAATGCATACATGTGTCTGTGCATGTACACGCACTTTTCCCAAGTATGATACCTTCACGTGCCCATGCTCACTTAGTATTTTGGTGGGCATCCATGTGCCACCTGTGGAATGCTGATGCTCTGGTATTAACATGCTGGTGTACAACCACTATAATGGGCCCGGGAGACATGTTATAATCAATATTCAGTTTGTTCTGAAAGATTCCTATCACTTTTGCTGTTTTTCAGCTACTCCCAAAATAACTACATCATTTCTGAAAGGCAGTATTTCTCCTTGGTGATGAAAATCAGAAGGGAGTAGCCAATAAGGACCATATTTTACGATTCTGCAGAGCGTTTCAGGAGGTGTCCAGAAAGATGAAATGATCAGTCATTCTGGTGGAGGCCAGGAGGGGGCTGTATGTTATGCTCAGTAAAATTGCTATCATCATCATCATCATCATTAACTTTATTTTATTCCAAGACTTTGAACCATTAAGTGAAATCAATATAGCATTTATGTTCTAACTGGTGGCTTCTATGTTACTCTCATTTTTCTTTTCAATGCATAATGTAAACAACTGAACTCTCACTTTGTTTTCTTTTCAGAAAGGAGCCTCATTAATCTTATAATTTGTGAAATGACATCAATTACATTTGCACTGACCACATTTTAGGCGTTTGGTACCAGCAAACCTTTTGAACATGCTTGCTGCTTGCTGTCTGCTAGCCACTGTCTTGAGCATATATGACATAAATCATTCAAGTTATATGTAACCTTATAACGTAGGATGCTATAAATATTTCCATTTTGTGGATGAAGAAATGGAGGCAGAAAGATCAGGCCCCCTCCCAAGGTCACGCCCTTACCCCCGGCCTGTGTAAACCGTATTCAGCCCAAACTCCGCCCCCACTGCCCCCTTCTCCATGGAGCACAGTCTGTGCCTGCCGCACACGCTGCTGCTCTATTCAAACTCTCCCAAACAAAATATTCCTCAGAATAACTTCTTTATTCTTCTCAACCCTTAGCCTTAAGTGATGTTCTCTGCCATCTTTAAGCATAATTTCCATTTAATAAATGTCCTCTTTTTATTGACAGGAATTTCATTAACTTGATCATCTCCTGAGGCTGGCAGAAATTATCACATTCAGGAAACGGGAGAGAAATGGATTATTACTCAGGAAACAAACAGAGCAGGAGGGGGAGGGGAGGGGCGAGCGCAGGAAAAGCAGACAGATCAGCGCGGGGAGAGGCAGGAGAGGGACAGATGCAATCCGAAAGCCAGCGCCTTCCCAGTCTCTGTCCTCCCTCCTGTTGGCACTCCGTCACTGGACGCTGCGCAGGCCCCAGAGGCCGCAGACTTCTCTCGTGACCACGCCATCAAGGGGCGGTGAGAGGACAGCCCGGCAACAGTAGCCGCAGCGGCCGCGAAGGACGGAAGCCAGAGAAGGAATGCGTCTTGAATTTTTTTTTTTTTGAGACAGGGTCTCGCTCTGTAGTTCAGGCTGGCCCTGAGCTCACTATATAGCCCAGGCGAGCCTCGAACTCAGCAATCCTCCTGTCTCTGCCTCCCGAGCGCTGGGATGACAGGCGTGAGCCACCACGTCCGGCACGTCTTGAATTTTTTAACCGGAGCTCCTGAAATCTTCCCGCTGCCCAGCTTATTCTTGGGGAGCCAAACAGAAGGAGCAATGAAAAGCATCCTTCAAACAAGCCCAGGAGGGAAGGCGAGGGGGAGCCCCCGAGGCCCTGCGCCATCACGGTCAGGCCCCGTGGACAGAGTGTTCCCAGGAAGCGCACAGCTCCTCCTCAATCACTTGGCGACTTCTCGGGAAACGATGTGCTGACACAGTGCTCTCTAGCCGGGAAGGACTGTTTCCCCCTTCAGGTGAGAGAGGTTCGCTGGCCTCATTTATGCCCTGTCGTTTGAAACAATTATTATTTCTATGCTGATTTGGGCCTAACTTCTCCTGCCCACGCATTCGCAATACCTTCAAGTTAGGGAAGCTGAAGCAGGCACCCGGCTCGGCAGCAACAACTCAGCATTTAAAGGTAGAAAACATGTGACTTCCTAACCTGCCTCCCCATATTCTCTCTGCTCACCTCCCACTGATTACTGGCCCAGCAGCCCGAGCTGTCTTTGGCCACTTGTCCTTGCAAAAACCTTTTTAAAGTTATAGAGTAAAATAATTTACATGACCTTTACCACGTCCCAGGCACAGGCCCTTGTGTACCTTTCCTCTCTCATTACTGACTGGTCCCACCTCGTTCTCCGTCTTCCAGGGACACCCAGCACTCTACCTCTGAGGCCTGTGCGCGTGCTCTCTCGAGACCCCAGCTGCAGCCTCCCCCTTACACTAGTTAACTCTTACTCAGCTTTTAGGTCCCCAAGTGAGACCTCTGTTCATCTCCAGATCTACTCCCCACCGCTCAATTCTCTGTCCAAGGAAATTAAGCTACACAAGCTACATTAATGGCCTTTCTTTGCTCTCTGGCCCTGAGGGATAACAAAAGGACACTAGAGAGCTGGGTCTCTTGTCGTTTATTTTTCTGAATCGCTCTGTGTAAATTAACTCTTTACAACTGTGAAGGATACTGTATTGGTCAACTATTGCCATACAGCAGCCAAAGTGTCTCTGAGAAAGAACAATAATCATCATTTCTCCACTGTCTTCCGGTCGTGTGGGGAGGAGAAGATGGTGCACTCAGCTGGCAAGAAAAAAGCAACTCAATCACAGAGCACTGATGAGGATTTAACTGTCCATCTTCCCTATTAAATTATCATGGCCATGTTTGTATTGCCCATCTTTACATTATCGTCCCTTAATAGAGTGCCTGACGCACAGCAGCTTGTCAGTGAATATTTATTGAATGAGTGGACAAAGCAGGAAGCCCAATTAGATCCAGGTCACTGCTTTTATGCTCCCAGGGGCAGGCCGCCCATCACACAGGCTGTTCTTCAGAGGAAAGAAGGGTTCTGAAAAGACATTTGGTTTCCTCTGAAGACAGAAGTGTCATAAAATACAACTGTATAAAAATGACAATTTCCTGCGTAATGCAGCCAACTAATTGTATACAAAATATCCTCAACATCTTCAAAATCCTTGTTACCCGCAAATAGTAACCAAGGCTTCCAAAATGCCTATAATGTCTTGCAGAGTGTTGAGCTGCTGAACAGATTTTCATTGACTGGGAAGTAGACTTTAGAAGGAAATGAATCAGAGACTTCCTGTTCTTTGACCTCTTTGAGCCCCTCTGTTCTTTACAGAGCAGGATAACGCTGCCTACCTTAATTACTTCTGTGAAAATGAAAAAAAGGAAACATTTAGCCAATAAGAGTTATGTACATTATTGGTTAGTTTGAGGAAAATGATTTTAGTAATGCTAGTTATTGTTCATGGCTGTGACTAAAGACCATTATGATTGAAATATTTCATTGTTCTATTTGTACAGGGCTCTTTTATAGCACAAAAGTGCTCTCCAGATGAAATAAAAGGAGGAAACAATGAGACGGTTTGGGTGAGAACAAACTTGTACCTTTAACTGCTCATTAGGTGTTCTCTGGTGCAAGGGTGCTCCCTGGAGAATGAAAAGAAAAAACCTGGAGGAAGAGCACTGCACCAAGCCATTTCGGGCCACATCCCCAGGGGAGGCAGTGAGGACCAGCTTTTGTATTCCAGGTTCAGGTTTAAATGCCAGTTCTACCACTTTCTGGCCTACAACCTAGATAACGTGTTTAAGTGTATCTCATCTCTAAAACTAATTCCTTTGTTAAGAGCATTAATTTAGACAATATAATTTCTAGCATAGTCACTTAGTATCAGGCTCAGAAGAAGAGTGCTTAGAAATCAAGGATTCCAAAAGACACAGATTTTACCTTTCTCTCCTCCATATCCATCCAACAAAATCTGACTTTTCCATAAAATGCACAAAATGGTCCTTGATCATCATTCACGCACAGTCCTCAATAATCAGCACCAAGAATAACTGTGGAGGGACATTTAGTCAAACACCTTCAGCTAGGTTCTAAGGTTTACTGCTTCTGAGTTGCATTATCCGCTTTTCCACATCACCACTTGGGACTACTTAGTCCAAGTCCCAGGATCAGATAAGCTGCCACATTGCATATCACCATTTTACCTGGATCCAAAAGGTTCCTCCTCACTGTGGGGTATAATCATCTTCTACTCTTCATTAGGCATCCCATCAGTACAGCTTGTGCTGAGTTAAGCAATAGCAACAAGAAATGTCTCCTTCTCTGTGGGGCTTTTAGCCCTGAGTATCAAGCAGGGTCAGTGCCATCATGAGGGTTAACTAGGAATTTCCACAAATGCAAATGTCTGACATGCTGCTTAGCTGAGAGAACAGCAAATTGTTACTACACTTCACACCTGGTGAAACGTTCACATCCAGATCGCTGAAAAGGTCATAAAACCTTCAGTGACAGGCTGGAGATTTAGCTCTGTGCTTCTGGTGCTGCCTAGTGAACACAAGGTCCCTGGTTCGATCCCCAGTAACCACATACAACAATACCGGGCGTGGTGACTCACACCCACCAGCAGTCAGTACCGCAAACCACAATCCCCAGTGTGGTGGCTCATGCCTGTTATCCTAGCACTCTGGAGACAGAAGCAGGAGGATTGCTGAGTTTGAGGCTTGCCTGGGCTACACAGTGAGCTCAGGGCCAGCCTGTACTACAAAGTGAGACGCTGTCAAGAAAGAAAGAAAAGAGAGAGAGACAGAGACAGAGACAGACAGAAAGAGAAAGAGAGACAGGGAAGGAAGGAAGGAAGGAAGGAAGGAAGGAAGGAAGGAAGGAAGGAAGGAAGGAAGGGAGGAAGGAAGGAAGGAAGGAGGG